>RJWT010035287.1:0-13491 GCA_004365215.1 Cuniculus paca
GCTATGTCTAGCATAATATCTCATTTTCTTCAAAGTAGCTGTTCATATCTTGATACTTAATAAAAATCTGTTTTTGTAAACTCGTTAGGAGTAGTTCTAGGCATGTATAAGCATATACATGTACATCTATCCTTTCTGTGCTAGAGGCAATAGCAGAACAAAGCACAAGGAAAACTAAAGACAGATAAGTAACAATAATAGAGAGGCCAAAACAATAACCATATAGGCTTTGTAAACAAGGCAATAGGAAGATACCAAAGATTGTTATTTTGTATAGTTGTCTTCAAGAGTTGCTCAGCAAAAGATCCCTTTTCTTTTATTTTTGTCTCCATTTAATTTTCGTATGGCAGTTTGTTGGTATGAAATACATTATTTTCTTCTAGGTTTCTCGGAACCCTAGATTTCTGCAAGGAATCAATAAATATGGCTTCTGTGTGTGTGTGTGTGTGTGTGTGTGCGTGTGTGTGTGTGTGTGTGTTTTCCTATTTTACAGAGGTATATCTGACTAAATATTATAAACATTTTAGATGCACAAACTGATGTTTCGGTACAGATATGCGTTGGGTGTGGGAGTTCCTTGACTACCACAGGCATGGGCACATATGTATACAAATGTGTATGTTCACACACATGCACATACATGCACATGCACACACATACTCCTTGGCCCTTTATCTGACATTCACCTAGAAAGTACTGGACATGCTACATGTTCTAGAAGGTATAAGTAAGGTTCTCAAAATTGTATTTTCTAACCCCTAACCTGTCAAGGTTAAACTGTTTAGCCTGACACCCAAGGTGGTTCCACACAGAGCCCCACAATGTTCCAGAAATGGCCCCCATCACCCCTCAAACTGTGCCCCTCCACTGCCCATACCTGTGAATCTTTAGGTGCTTCTTTCTGCTCCTGGCACAGTCAGTCCAGAAAGCCTTGGTCCCTTCTGCCAGAACATTGCCATGAAGCTCACCTTCTCAGGAACCCCAGACTCTACTGCCACAATGTATCTCATCATTGACTGAAATCACACCCACTGTGGATCTGAAATACATTCACCCCATCCCCTGGTGCCTTATACTGATACTCCATGGTCCAATCCTGTCGGCCTAGCATTCCCCCTGCAAGCCTCTGACTTTTAGGGTGTACCCAGGACAGACACCTTGTTAGAGATGTCTGCACTTCTGCTAGGGAGTTTGCCCCTCCTTAATCCATATGATGGGCCACATGATTATCTTTCCCACCCACCAAATGAGCTGCCCTTGCAGACTTGTGATGAGTAGACTGAATGTCCATCTCTCCCTGACACCCCCTGCAGATGCAGTGTGCCTTTCTCGACATGTTTCTATACCTCTCTAGAAAGGGATCCAGGCACATCATGTCTTACTGATTTTTGTGCTTTCAGCACCAAACAATGCTGTCACTTAGAAGATGACCTAAAAGGATCCTTGCAGTCTTTCTTTTACCCTGTAACATAAATTAATCTTTCCCACCACTGAGCCCCCAAGCCTGAGTTGGAGATGCTAATAAGCTCTCCATAGTTGCCTTTTATCAGAATTTATCAGGCATGTGTTGGTCAAGAAAAAAATCAAAATTACTTCTTTTTTGTGTGATACTGGGAATTGAATCCAGGGACTTTGCACTAAATCCTATCCTGGACTTTCATTTTTTATTTTTAGACAGATCTCACTAAGTCACTAAGAAGTTGTACAGGCTGGGTTTGAACTTATAATTGACAGGTTTTTCCTAGGTGAAGTAGAAAAGCAAGAGTAAAAGGAAGGAAAAGGAAAAAGGCCTTTATTGCAGGCATGGGAGGGCCACAGTAGCGTACAAGTTCCCCTCAGGGCAGACAAAGAATCTGCCAGCTTTTATTCAGTTTCACAGGGGTTGGAGTTTGAAGGGGTGGGCAGAGTGATGTTTTGACAGCTGATTGGGGGAATGTTGGCATACACAAAAAGCAGGGAGTTCAACTTTTGTGTTTGGAAGAAGAGTGTGGAAGTCAGTGTTGAAGGGAGGCACTGTCTAGCACCATGTTGGGCAGGCTTCACTCTGAGCCTGGTAGTGCTTCACACAGGTGGAACCTATCATGCCCATCTTTTGGTTATTAGAAGCAACATCTCTCTTAAACTGCTTCCTGCTGAATGGGGCATCATCTTGGGGACTGATGTAGTCATGGGGATGATGGGTTGGACCATCTCAGCTGGGGTCTCAGCCAGGACAAGGAGTTCTCTGGTAGTGAAGGCCCAAAACCTGAATTGAGGAAATCTTGAGAAAAGTTTAAATAGACAAGGAGCTATAAGCAAAAAAGTAACAGGTAGTATGAGGGGTCCTGCCAGGGGGAGAAGACAGGTGGCAAGTGTCCCCTTTTTGTTTTTGTAATAGTAGCAGTTAGGTTTTTTTTTAACAGATGTTATTGTAATTTATTTTTAATTGCCCATAACAGTTGTAAATTACTGGGATAGTTGGAAGCTTCCAAAAGAGGTTAAAGATTGAAGCTCCTTTTTATATTCATCTTATGAGACATTTTTTATGTATCTTTTGATTATATTTTTTGCTGGATGTTTAAGACCATGTTAAACTGAGACCTGTATTAATTAAAATTAATCTCTTGTTATCTATCAAGATCAGCTAAGTCTTCTCAGGATTTGTCTTGGAACCATGTATAGAGCCTCTCAGATCTGAACAGTGTCAGCCCTCAGGATGAATCACAGCCGTTGCTTGACCAAATTACTTTCTGTGAAAGCTTTGAAGATTTTTGTCCTGATGACTCTCCTTAGGCATACTACATATCACATCACACTTTTTTGTGGTCCCATAATCTCCTTGATTAGAAGACCAGGGACTCACAGAGTTATGGGATGTCACTTCAGAGTTTCTCTTATATCCTGGGTCTTCAGTGACTTCAGAGGGCCCATTTGTCTTTTTAGTTTTTGGTCTCCAAATCTCAGTTGTCAAACATCCAGAAGAAAAGATTGATAACATTACAGTGTAGTAAGACAGTAAGCTTAACATTACTACCTTATGTGAATATCAAGTACCTTAGAACATAAAATAGCAACAGATATTTCTATCAATCATGGATATCCTAGTATTTAAATCCCTGTAGAAGTTAACAGTTACATATTTTTCACAGAAAATTAGAAATAAAAAGGATACATAATGTTTTAGCATGACAAATATGACATTTTGTAAAAATTTGAATTTGTATTTTGACATAAAATATGCCTTTTAGTCAGTTATAACTATCTAACACATAACAAACTTTTACCTAACTTGTTTACTTTTAGTGGGGTGTATATCTCATAAGTTTTTGTTACAGGCAGAGGTCTGAATATGAAACAAAGTTTTGTCAGACAATCTCTGTTTTACATTTTTGGAAGACCTGTACATGTGGAAGCATGAATACATTAATACACCATGAGGTTAGTAACAATCAGTCATAGCCATATGGAACATTTGTATTAGAGCATCTTTAAATCAAAAACCTTATTGTATTATTTCTTTTGATGATGACCAGTGTAAACATATTACAATAATATATTCTTATAATTTTATTTGGAATGTCTCCCATAAGGCTATGGAGATCACTGGGGCCTCCGATTAATGAACAAGAACTGATTAAATGTTACCAGGCAGCTGCTTTCTTATTCGTCAGTTGAAGTCCTATCCAATAATCCCCTCCACCCTAAGGGATTTATTTAATTATCTTAATAATTTTTAATGACTTATGAAAAACCCAATCACAACATTTAACATTATTTTTTAACAAGACAGACTCTCAAGTCAAGATACATAAATGACAGTGTACATTAAATTTACACAACCAATTATAGGATCATTTTAACCAGCTGGCAACTCAGTTGGAAGCTTGCTTTTAAATGTATAAACCATATTAAATTTTGAACAAACAATCCAAAAGTGGGAAAGGAAAAAATTGTTGAGCTAAATAAAAAACAGTTGTTTGTGGATGTGACCAACAAAGAAACATATATAGACAATCTGTATAAATTGGACATAGAAACATACACAGCTTAACGGACAAACACCTTACACAAACAGAGTGCACTCAAATATATTTGGCCAACTTGAATTATAATAACTCTTTTATGCCTGTATTTTATTTTGAGCCCTGAGTGCCACAGCCCAAAATTGGTAGCTAAGCTCAGCTTGGAGTTTAGCTTTTTCTAGATCATTTTGTTTTTGCTGCTCCTCTCTATTATTGAAGACACAGAAAGCTATAACTAGGAGATCTCCCTGTGGGGACTGAGGGCCAATATCTGACTTTTTAAACTTTGCCCTGATGTCAGGTGCCTCTTGGGAGATAAAATGGAAATTAATAAGGATTATCCCTTCAGGTAAACAGGGATTTACATCCATAAAGTTGGTGAGGGTCTCAGTGAGACGAGCTAAGAATTCAGCAGGATTTTCATTGGCTCATTGGGTCTGTTCTCAAAGTTTTAGATAGTCTGTTTATGTGGAATTTTTTGAAGACCTGTTAGAATACAATCAATTATTTGGGCCATGCATCCCAAGCTGTCAGCGGTGGGCTGATAATCCCTCTGGTGATCATCATTTGGCACCACAGCTGGCCCTCTAGGGTCTGTAGTATCAACCTGATGTTTTTGGTCCACTACTGTTTGGGCTGCCTGCCAGAGTTCCACCTTCTGTTGTGGAGAAAGGGTAAAAGTGAGAATAACATAAAGGTCTTTGTAGGTCAAATCATGGGATTGGATAACAAAATGAAGGTCTTTGATATTAATTGTGGGGCTCAGCAGCAAAGGATTCCATATGGTGTGGATGTGAGAAAGATTGGGAAGGGAAAACCCCAGGGACATGAACCCAGACCACACCTTCAGGACTGGTCACTTCATGGAGGGGTAGCAGAGGAAAGAGAGTGGCACTCTTGGAGTTAGCCCTTAACAAGTCTGTAGTGACCTCCTTTATCTCTTTTGATCATTCTTGGTTTGAAGTTCATATTGCCTGCAACACAATAGATACCCCTGCTTTTTTTCTGGGTTCCTGTTGCATGGAATATTATTTTCCATCCTTTGATGTTCAATCTATAAATTTCTTTTTGAATTAAATGTGTTTCTTATATATGGCATATTGTTGGATCTTGTTTCTTGATTCATTCTGCCAATCTGTTTCTTTTGATTGGTGAATTCAGGCCATTTACACTGATGGTTATGGCTGACATGTATTGGCTTATCTTTGTCATGTTATTTTCCTGTTGTTGATTCCCTACTTTTCCCCTCTTTTTAATTGCTTGGCCTGCTTGACTGTTTCTTTCTGTTGTTGTTCTTGGAATTTTGGTCATTTTTTATCTCTGTCTAGACTATCTTTCTGTACCTTTTGTAGTGTTGGTTTGGTCATGAGTTTCTTCAGCTTTTCTTTGTCATGGAAGTATCTTATTTCTCCATTAATTCTGAAAAGTAATTTTGCAGGGTATATCAATCTGGGTCAGAAGTTGTTTGCTTTCAGAACTTGAAATACTTCACTCCACACTCTTCTTGGCTTAATGGTTTGTGTTGAGAAGTCTGCTGTGATTCTGATGGGCTTTCCTTTATAGGTGATCTGTTTCTTTAACAGCTTTTAACATTCTGTTTTTATGCTGAATTTCTGGAATGTTGATTATCATATGCCTGGGTGTAGATTTATTCTGGTTTTGGCTAAATGGAGTTCTGTATATTTCACTTATCTGTATTCAGATTCTTTTCCCATACTTGGGAAATTTTCTGCTATTACTTCTGTAAATAGATTTTTTGTCATTTGTGTTGACACCTGTTTTTTTTCATTGACACCAATTATTCTTATATTATTTGTCTTTGTATTGCCTTGAACTGTTGAATTGTTTTTTCCTGATCTTTTCTTATTTTCAAAACATCTTTCCTTTCATGGTCACTAGCTGAGATTCTGTCTTCGAGGTCTGAAAGTTTGTCTTCAGTTTCATTTGAGTAGTACTGCCAGTTTTCAATGGAATTTTTAATTTCCTGAATATCTGTTTGAATCCATTTCATGCATTCTATTTCATTGCTATATTGATCATTCATAGTTTCCATCCTCTTCCAATCATTATCTATTTTTTATCTATCTCTACTCTAGATTTTCTGAGAGATTCTTTTATAAATGTTGACATTTCTCTTTTTACCTGAGAGATTATTTCTGATCTGATTTTCCCTATATTCTCATGAATTTGTTTCTTTACTTAGATTGCTATCATTTTAGAAATGTCAGGTGTGTGTCTTCCATTTCCTCTCTCTGTTGTCTCATGAACTTGTTCTTGGTGGGCTGGAGGTTGAAGCTGCATCTTGCTTCTGTTCTATTTCAAAAGTTTGTTCATTTCAAAAGTTTTCTATTTCAAAAGTTTTAATTTTTTTCTATGTTCATCCTTGCAAATTTTTATAGTAGGTAACTTTATCAGTGTTACCAAGGCTTCCCTAGGCAAGGTTTGTTCTTCAGGATGTCTTCTTTGTGTAGGAGGTTCTTGGTTTGTGTCTTTCCCAATATCCCTGTTTCTCTTGGTGCAATTTCTTTCCCAGTTGCTGTGCTGTTTTCAGAGACAGGGGGCTGTTCCCACACACCTTTGACTCCCCCTGGTCCGTGCTTAGCCTTCTGTTCCTCTTCTGCTGGGAAGTCTTTGTCCTCTCAGGTTGTTTATTGCAGTGTGGGGTGGGGTGCTGTGATATGGTCTGGTTCTCTGCTCCTGGTGTTGAAGTCCAAGGCTGCCCAGTCTCAATTCTTACTCCTCTACCAAGGTAGGATGCTAACTTCCCATTTGTTGCTTTACATGTTCTATTTACACTGTCACCTGCTTCTGCTGTAGTCTGTAACTTCCTTGAGTGAGATGGGGGAGTGCAGTGGGGTGCCTTTCTGCTCCCACACCTGGCAACATGGGGACAGCCCAGGACTCCACCATCCTGAGGTGCAAGGGTATTTAATCTCCTGCAATTCTCTAACCACAGGTAATGGGGGAAGGGTTAGCTGTACCATTTACTGTGCACCCCTGTAGTCTTTAATCTTGTTCCTGGTGGTTCCAGTTAGTGCTCTTGTGCATAGGAGGAATGGGAAGAAAAGAAAAAAGAAAAGAAAAAGAAAAAAAGAGGGAAAAAATGAAAGAAAAAGATGAAAACAATAAAAGGAAAACTGACTGATCCTCAGGGAGGGAGCAGGCAGTATAAGCAGAATTTATTTCTGGACTGCAGCATTTCCTGTTTGGAAGAAGGCAGAAGAGGCAGGGGACTTTATATCCCAAATCTATCCTATATGTCTTAGCAGCTTTACTTTAGTAAATCTCTCCTCCTTCTCCTTCTCCTCCTTCTCCTCCTTCTCCTTCTCCTCCTTCTCCTTCTCCTCCTTCTCTTCTCCTTCTTCCTCTTCCTCTTCCTCCTCCTCCTCCTCCTCCTCCTCTTCTTCTTCTTCTTCTTCTTCTTCTTCTTCTTCTTCTTCTTCTTCTTCTTCTTCTTCTTCTTCTTCTTCTTCTTCTTCTTCTTCTTCTTCTTCTTCTTCTTCTTCTTCTTCTTCTTCTTCTTCTTCTTCTTCTTCTTCTTCTTCTTCTTCTTCTTCTTCTTCTTCTTCTTCTTCTTCCTCTTCTCACAAGAGCCCAAGTATGGCAGGCAGTCATTCCCATGTGGACACCCACCAGCAGCTGGGTGGCCTGGCTGGTCATTTTATTAAACGCTTTATCTATGTTTGGCATGATCTTTTAGTCTCTTATATCAGATTGATTTTAGTTTCAGGGTGTATCTCCCTCCCCTTTATTTCAATTACATGTGTTTTAACTGAATTTCTCTGAGTATCTCTGAATGAGTCTTCTCCTCTATTTAGCCATGTTGTCTCTCTCTAAGTAAAATGTTTATAAGCTTTTTTCACTATTGGGAGCAGTTGCTGTGCTTGGGGGAATTATTTAGGAAGTTTTTTTTGTAAAAAGAGACAGTAAGCTATATATCATCATTTATTCATTCAAAAGATTTTTGTTATTGTTTGTTTGCTTGCCTTGTTTGTTTTTTGCCTTTCCATTAAATGCCTGGCATGGTGTCAGACACTGGCAGACACCAGCTAAGGATTCAGATGTTGACCTGCTCCTGGGTTACAAGAGACTGGTCTGAAATCTAGGACATGATAATGCCACATAGACAGAAAGGAGTTTGGGCCTACATGCATGGTCAGAGAAGGCAGCTTTCAGATAGAAGTAACACTAGGTTTTAACCTTGATCTGAAACAGAATGAAAACCTGAAATTTGCAAACAGAAAATCAATTCTAAGGGTACCCAAAGCTCGAGAGGATCTGGATCAGTCCCTATATACCTCTTTGTGATTATAAAGTGCTTAAAATCAGTTGAACCACAGCAAATATTCAACAAAACATTACCTCCTCACAAACACATCTCCTGGAGGTCAGATGTCTTTAGTTGTGTTTTTTCTACAGTTACTGATAGACCTTGTCTTAGTTTTTTTATCACAGACACTTCCACAAGTTAAAAGAAGAACATTCATTATAGCTGAAAGTTTGTAGAGGCTTCAGGCCATAATGAGTTGACCAAGGCAGAACAGCATGGCAGAGGAAAAACAGTCCATGGCAGAGCATACAGTAAAGCAGCAAAGTAGCAGCAGTGAGCCTGCCTTCTTTCTGTCTTTTTATGTTCCATCCCCAGGGATAAAAACCTATTGGTTGGTGCCACCTGCACCCAGGATGGTACTTTCCATTACCCACACCCAAAAAAAAGTTAAACCAATCAGTGTACTAATCTAATCATCACACCCGTAATCCATATTCACACACCCTAGATTGAACCACCTCTGAAAAGCCCCAACTAAGAGCACATGAGATTTTGGGAGGACATCTAGAAAAAAGCCATAATGTACCTTGAAGAAACTAAGGGAAAATCATCACCTTAAAAAGTACCCTCTTTAATGGACTACTATTAACATTTGCATCATTAGGAATAAAGCCATAAAAAGCATTTTGCATGCATTATTTCACTTTAATATTACAGTTATGTTATCAGTTTTAAAACTCCCTTGTCTGAGAACATACACATGGTTATTAACACAATCGGGCCTTGAATCTAAGTCTGCATAGTCCCAAAGCCACAGTCATTAGCCTACAGAGTCTCCTGCCTCCTCTTACTGAATGGCAGTTGTGACTTTCTCCTTTCCATAAATTATACGTTCGAGAGTAAATCACACTAACAACAACTACAAAAAAAAAAAGGATGTTCAAATACACATTTATTATTTAACTTAGATTTTAAAACAAGGTGTAATATGTTTAATATCTAATATTTATAATTGATTTAAACTGATTTACATAGTGGTTTAATCTCAAACATTCTCCATAAAAAATTCTAACCAGGAAAGCATAGAACCAATACATGACTAAAGTTTGAAAATGGTAGCCATGCTAATCCTCAAAGCAAAGAAGATTGTGGCTCTTCAAATCAGAAGGAGAGGTGAAATTATAGGACCAGGCAATTATAGGACCAGGGACAAGAGGAAAACATTGAGCAAGGACACTCCCTTTAACTGTCTTAAGATTCCCAAGACTCCCAGAGAAAATTAAGTGATGTATGTCCTCCATGAATATTAATTTTAAAATTCAACATTTAGTCTTGGCCCTAGGTCTATACTTTAGCACAATCTGGAAGTGATAAGCACATTAGGAAAGCTTGCTAAAACCTTGATTATCCATTTGTAAACACCCCAAGTCATAAGAACGACATCTTTTAAAAACACAAACATTGTTTATTCCCAACACTGAAGCTAATTCATAAAATTAAAGGCTCATTTTTTCCTTCCAAATGTTTCTTCTCCTAGCAATTGGGCTACACATGTCATCCACATTTGCTGTCACACAGAACCTTGCAAGTGTGAGTGATTTCTATTTTCTTCTTTCCCTCAGTGCCCAACTGGATGCCAGGTCTAACAGTCAAACCTTTGAAAGTCTTCAACACCAGCCAGGTGTCCCGACATGGAGTAAGAAAAGCTGTATCTCCATTTCTTGCATCCTTTGGCCAGGAATGTCATCTTTCCTCTGTTCTTTGTGTCTTAGAAGGATGGGGATCCTTGAAGCATCTTAGACTCTCTCCACTCTTTACTGCACCTCCATAGGCATGTGGAGCAACTCTCCTCTTTAGCATCTTTGCAAGATTCTCCAGGCTTGCATGGCTCTACCTAGGTCTCTTCCTATCTTCAGGTATGCTCCTGAGGTATGCTCCATCTCTGCAAGGAAAGCCTGTCTAGGATCAGCACTGTGCAAAGCAATGTAAGACATCTCATTCCGGGCTTCACCAGCCACACACCTGCCTCTCATACAAGCTATAGTCTCCAATACCATATAGCTATATCCATTGTTAGGAAGAAAAGTGATTTTTGAAATATCCTATACATATTCTAGGTTTCATTTTTTCAATTTGTATTGGTCTTGCCCAGAAAGTGAGATGTTATTTATGGAGTACCTTCTCACAAGTCTCAGATATCTTCACTTCTCTAAGTAAAAATACTCACATTCGTCCTCCTCCAGCAACCCAAGATCACATAGCATTAACAAATGCACTTTTTGAGGTCAGGCAGACCAGGATTTGACTTGAAACTCAGTGGTTTTGGACAAGTAACTTCCCCTTTGCAAGTCTCAAATCATCATTAAAATAAAATAGCACCCACTATTGATTTTTTAATGCAATAAACTGTTTTTGCTGTTTGTCACAGTTCCTAGATATGTGATAGCTAAAGTGCTAAAACTCAACTTTAGTGTTTGACATTCATGGCCTTCCTGAATATTTTCTAAATCTATATCCCCAGCCACCTTTCCACTATTCTTTCATCATAGTCATTCATTTAGGAACTGTTTATCAAACATCTTCTGTATGTCTTCCATGTTTCAATGTGACCTTGGGAATACTATGGTAAATCAGACACCTTGAAAACAGTCCTTTATTTGCTAAAGGCAAAATACATATGCAAAGAAGTGTGTTACATCAAGTGTTACATTTGCTTTATAAACATATATAGAATATGTATGTATACATGTGCATAGATATTGTACGTATAATGAAAATGATTTTATAATCATACTAGGGATCCAAAGAGGATAGAGTCTGTGTTAATTCTGGAGAAGGATAAAGCAAAAGGTGTGATCCCTGAACTGCATTATAAGATGCAGAGGTATTATTCAGGTATTCAGAGATATTTCAGCAAAGAATAAAGATACATAGGAATAAAAGGAGCTTAAAGTATAAGAAAGTACAAATAGTTTGTGTTCTCAAATATCAGTGTGAAAAAAATATCTTCTGCAGAACTTGTTAGAAGTATAGATTCTATAAAGTGCCTGTATCCAGAAATTCTGGCAGGGAAAGTCCAGGATAAGGCCTCAACATGGCTATTTATGAGATATAATTTACATGCAATAATATGCATACATTTTCCATGTGATACTCAACAAGCTTTGGAAAATATAAACACATGCATATAACCACTTGCACTCAACTTACAGAATATTTCTGTCACCCCAGAGAGTTTCCATGGGTACCTGCATCTTTAGCAGCCATGGTGTTGTAGCTTAGGGTTTACAAGGAAATAGATTTAATACAGGACACATAATTTATATGACTATTTTACAATATTAACCATAAAAATCCAATGCAGAAGAATTAGGAGATCTGTCCACACACAATAGACCTAAAGAGTCCAGCTGAGGGCCTAGATCCCATGGCAAAGTCCTGCACAAGTCCAGCTGGAGGCCTAGAGCCTAGGACAGTGTCCCATGCAAGTCTCATCATCAAGGATCTGCACTGGGAAGACCCAAAGGTCAGCATTGTAAGCTAGAATGTCTGTGCCTGAGGGATGAAGAATCTGTTCCAGCAGACTGAGGATTCTGCACTGGAGCCAGAAAGTGATGCTCAGAATAAGGACCAGGGCTCCCCCAAAAACTACAGCCATCCTCAGCTATAGTGAGGACCTGAGGTCCTCTGAAGATGAGAACCACTGAGTTCATATCAGGAAAACCAGCTCAACAAGCTTCTCTAGGACAATCAACAGCACACCAACCTCCCCCCTCCAGTGCTCCTTTTGTGCTGTTGGCAACCATCTTCAAGTGGACCTTCCACACCCAGAACCATACTGTCTCAGTACAGCTCAGCAGGGTGTTACACGTTTAACATTAGTTAATCCACCACACATGGCCCTGATAACTCTAGATCTCAAGATGTTGGAGTTTACAAAGAAGAATAAGATTGGAAGAGTAGCAGAGTCCAAGTCCCTTGGAGGACTTGTTTGCTCACATGAGGTATACTGAACTGTGTACCAGCAGAGTATGGTGGACACAACTCTTTTCCAAACCTGTATCAAGCTGTCCACCTACTCTAATATCTGTGCTTGTTTTATTTCTTTAGCCTGAAAGACTTGTTCTACTTCCTCCGCCTGTCTTTGCCTATATGTAGATGCTGACTATGCACAAGAGCTTGCACCAACTGGTGGATTTTAACTGTAAAAGAAATGGGGACAAGCTAGGAAGAGATGATTCACAGAATATGTATGTACAGTGGGCACTTACTTGTAAGAAGAGATGCCCACATTTACTCCTAAAATGACAAATACAAATTAAAACTATGTAGAGATACTACAAGAAGTGGAATCATCAAAAATGTAGGAGTGCCAGACACAGTGGCACACGCTTGTAATCTGAGCATTTGAGAGGCTGAAGCAGGAGGATCACTATGAGTTTGAGGCAGCCTGGGCTACATAGCAAGACCATATCTTTAAAAAATAATGTAAGTGTGACAAATGCTTTGTAACATGCCCAGGCAGAAACACATTGCTGATCCAGATGCAAAACAGCACAATCTCCATGGGTGGTGTTATGGTTTGTGTCTAGGTGGCCCCCCAAGCCTCATGCAGTCATGGAGGCAGCTGAGTCTAGCATTTGTGATTGGTTCGTTGTCTAGTGCTGGGATTAACAGTGTGAGTGCTGCACCTGCCCAGGGGTGGAGCCGGCATACAATATAAGGGAGGGAAAAATGCTTGTTTCCTCCTCTTTGGCTTTTCCGCTCTTGTTGCTTTTGGGCTGCCACGATCAGCTCCCCCTCAGCCACACCACCCTGCCTTGGAGCCAACTGAGTATGGACTGAAACCTCCAAACCTGTAAGAAATAAACCTCTCCTTCCTTCATTTTGGGCATCAGGTATTTTGTCTCAACAATGAGAGAAAAGTAATCAAGACAGGCGGGAACTGGGTTAATTTAGCAAGATTTTTACACATGTACACTCTGAGACAGTCATTTTGATCCTGGGATTATATCCCAAAATCACACTGCCAAACAAATGAAAAAAAATATGCACATGGGGTTTCAATATATCCTAATTATCATCACACAAGATACGAGCTTCTCAAATTGTGTTTATAGCCATCGCCATGCAGCCATTGCTGTCTAACTCCAGTGAAGAAGAAGGTAAGGAGGCCCCTGCACCATGGTTCATAGAGGGCAGACTGCCTGCAAATTCATC
>RJWT010035288.1:0-13487 GCA_004365215.1 Cuniculus paca
CAAGCAAAAATATCCCAAAAGTATATCTGTCTTCTAAAATATGTTCTATGCTTATTATCACCTTGGATAATGTGATCAAGAAATCAGTTATTTGCTTTTAAACTGACAATATCAGAGATTCCTTCAGACTCTAAGTTAAAGGTAACTTTTTCTTCAGGTCACTATTTTGAACATATCACCTCTATCCATCTATGTCCATATCTATGTATGTATATGTGTGCAGATCTATTATCTATGATTAAGCTTAAAACTGCATTGGGATAGATTGTGTCTATCAATCTAGGTTAAGCTTGGAGGAAATATGTTAATGAAATAGACCAGTGGTCCTTTGACAGAATCATTCCCTTAGGAGCTCAATTTTATCAGTCACACTTTTAGGGTTCTTGAAATTAACTCATGCTAATCAAATGACTGATAGATTCACAATGAGAATTGTGACTCCAACAATTGAGGAAAACCTTTCAAGAAGTCTGAAATAACTGCTTGATGTGTTCTCTACTATACAAATAACTAAATCTGGTGAGGTCTTTGCAAGCTTGGATTAGAGCCAGAGTGATAAAGCTGGGTGATTTTTAAGTCTTTTCAAAATTTGAAGGGTGGTTACATGCATTTTTATTGTAAATAGGTAAAATTTAATAGGACACTTATGTTACCTGGAAAGACTGTTCTTCTCTGGATAGAGTTAGAAACCCAAAGACTTACTCTTCCTTTCTGTCTTCACTTCCTCTGGTTTCCTTGAAAACTATCACTCTTAGCTACCATACGTGACTCTTCCATCTGGTAGAGAACAATACTATTATTTTTCTTAAAATTGCAATTTAGTCCAGGACAGCATGTTGGCCATTCATATTTCATTTAGGTGACTCCATCTGAAAGTGTTGAACTTGCACTTGGTGAATCATAGTTTATAGAAGATGCCGACTTGGTGTATTTATGTACCGGCCTTACCACAGGAAAGATGGGTGCCCCAGGTTTTATTAATGAGTTAGTGTGTTGATGTTCTTTTATTGCTGTCCAGAAGCCTCAAGGATTCTCAGCGCTACCATTCCTAGATCCAAATGGTATTTCCAACACCTTTGGAATCTTTAGCTGAACAATGAATCTTATCTATAATATAAAAAGGCTACTCCTTGTTGCCACTGCTGAGATAGTTTTCTTGCTGACTGAACATGCAGAGATGAATCTGTAGGCCTGGAATTCCACATTCAAGAATACTACTTCCAAAATAAGGACAGATTGTGTTGTCATCTTATAGTTACCCCTAACAGCTGGATAAAAAAAAGTTAAAGCAGCCTCGCTTCATTTCCAGAACTGTTTTTTATAGCAACCACTTTGGAACCAATCCATGAATCTGCTGGTTTCTTTCATCAGACAAGAGAGTTCTTTCTTTTTCCAGATCACCTCTGAACGCTTTACCACTAGTCTTGCTCGCTTGATTATACAGCCAC
This sequence comes from Cuniculus paca, assembly GCA_004365215.1. Taxonomy (NCBI): domain Eukaryota; kingdom Metazoa; phylum Chordata; class Mammalia; order Rodentia; family Cuniculidae; genus Cuniculus; species Cuniculus paca. The sequence goes on from RJWT010035288.1 coordinate 1,449, forward strand.
AGTGTTAATAACAACTGGAGGTACAAAGGATGTTCCCACCAGGACATTCACCCTTTGCAGTCCCTCTGGACATCTACCTGGCTACCCTGTGAGTTTCTCCGTGACTTTGTATAGGTTTTTGTTAAATGCACCCATCTTAGAAGCCATGTTCACCGACCATCCCATGTGACATCCCAGCCCTGCAGCCTTATCACCCTTTATCTCCCATGCTTCATTCTTCTACATAGCACTTTTCAACACACAATGTAACATACACATTTGTATATATATATATATATATATATATATATATATATATATATTCATTGTGTGGTTCCTACAACTAGAGTATACGTTTCATGAGAGAAAAATTTATTTATTTTATTTCCTACTATGTCCCAAGAACCTAGAATTGCACCTGGTATATAATAAACAATTGACAAACATTTGTTTGATAAGCAATGAGAAAGCCTCAGCTTGTGTGGAGGACCACCTGGATGACTCTCCTTGAACAAAGAGCAATTGCCTCCACTTTGACTAAACTTGGCCCTATCTCCACATACTGATATGTACAGAGCTGACTAGGCCATTTCCTTTTCACTTTAATTGACTTTAAGCAATGTAAACAGGGACAGCTGAGGTGCTGATGCATAATCTTTGAAGCTGGGCAACAGTCGCTGTTTCCCCGCCTTGTGACTTCCAAAACGTGGTTGAGCCAGGTGGGATCCAGGGATGTCAACGGGGTTTGAGCCACCAGATAAGAGGCTGTGACTTCCCAGAGTAGAAAAGTTTGCACATCAGAGCTGAAGCACCAGCCCTATACATTATGTTACCTCAATTGTGTTGTATAGATTGGCTTGTCTGCATATCTTTCTCTCTGTATATTGCAGAAATGTTTTCATCTCTGCATAGAGATCCTACATAGCCCAGCTCACAGTACTCATGTATCACCTGCTATTCTCACAGTCACTCATCCTCAAGCCACTCTCTTCTTCATGAATTAATAAAATCCAGGTTAGACCCTCGGTCGAGGCCTTTGTTCCCATAAACCTTCATCCTGGCCAGACTTAGGACCTCTGAGCTCCCCATAATTATAAATATATGTTAGTGTCTTTATTCTTGTCACGGGTTGCCCTGGAAGTGTTAGATTGCAATTAGCTCACTGGAATTCCAATGACTTTTCTATAGGATTACAGATATAAATTTACCCGACCACAATGAGGATGGCAAAGGGATCTCTATAAGCTTGAGTTTCTGGTCTGTGGTCAAGATCAGTAGTTCCTGATACTGGGTGTCTATTGTAATCACCTGGAGGAACTTAAAAATATATCAGACTCTAGGGCTTTACCCTTGATCTACTGAAGCAAAATGTCTGAGAGAAAAATGTTCAGGATCCTATATTTGAAGTATGCTTCTTGAGGTTTTTGATGTGCAGTCAGACCTGGTATTCCATGTCACAGTTTCAGGAACACAGGAGAAAATATAAGGTAATAGTAGTTACCATGAGGATATTAAAGTCAGCCTGGATTTGACTTCGAACTTTGTCACTTGCTTGGTATTATGGTTGCCTTAGTTACTTTTCTCATTGCTGAAAAAAAAATACTCAAAACATCCAAAGTTAATGGGGAAACAATCTATTTGGTTCACAGTTTATAGAGATTTGGGCATCACAGAAGAGGCAGGCAAGAGAACATTAGCCCTCTTTTTGTCCTTTATACTTAATGAAGGCTACCCACACTAGCACAGGTGTAGCACTCACACCCATAATCCTAGCAAGAACTATGCCAAACTAATCAGTGAACTGATTTAGGAACCACATTCCTTCAATCCCAGCATCACACACTCTAGATCTAGACACTTTTGAAAAGTCACCCCGTACCCTCCATGATTGCATGAGGCTTTGGAGGGACATGTAGACACAAGCCATAACAGCAGTTTACCAAACCTTTGCAAACTTCAGGTTCCTCATACTTAATGCTGGTAGATAACAGTATCATACAATGTCAGAAACTTCAGGTTCTCAGGGCATGCAAGAGTCAGAAAATCAAATTGTCTTTCTGTTTCTGACGTCAAAGGACAATAGGCTGAGGGACATGAGTGCCAAAAGTTAGCACCCACACAGTGGTTTAGTTCTGGAGTATCAACCTAGAGCTAGGATATATATAGCCTATTTCCAGACTGTTGCTTAAGAGCATAAGAACCATGACCATGGTGTCCAAATGGTTTTCCATTCATGGCAGGAGGGGCTGACACCTTATGAATAAGTGAATCTGTCAGAATCAGAGGCTGACACCCACAGTCTAACTATGTGGATGACCCTTCTTTATCAAATGTTCAGGCTATGGAATAAAATCATCTTACATACTTGCCCACAGCACCGTTATTTGAGCTGAAGCATAACATAGGAATTGAACATTGCTTCAAGCTTAATTCACAATCGCTGACATTATTATCTTTCTACTTGGGCCTTACGAAGAATTTCACTTTTTATTCCTTCTTGATAGAAAGTCTTTCTGAAATCTGTTTACCAGAAGATTATTGGAGGTGTGAGCAAACCTGTTCAGCCAGTAATGGTGATAATATTAACTGTAACTAATGCATTTAGTGTTAGTGAATACAACACTATTGTAATTCCATAGCAATCCTTAAATTCTATTATATAAAGACTTCATTGCATTCTCACACATCAGTTTTGGTGGTGTTGATGATGATGATGATATAATATTATTTATTTCTATGAGCACATTTAGTAAAAAGAAAAATGATCTGGTTTGGTTCCTGTTTTGTTTCTCATTATTAATCTTGCATGCTATGTATCCCAAGTCACATTTGTGCAGTAAAATCTGTGTGGTTGTTATTCACTGGATTTCCTAAGGATTTGTGTTGATACCTTTTGAGAAAAGATAAGAGTGTCCTGCCACTCATAAAGTAGACTTCAGTGGTTTAGAGACTGGTGCTGCATCAGTATATCATGATCATTTGTTAGAGACCATAGCCACTGTACCCTGTATGTCTTTGCTTCCACTGCAGTATAGCTCAGCTGCATAGGAGGTGCCTACATATGTAACTGAAAATTTTAGAACTGTTTCTAGATAAGAAATTACTAGATGTAAGACGAACACATTTCCAGTGACCCAATTTGAGACCAGCAATTAATTAACTATTCATAGATGTCACTTCAAGAAAAGGCTTTGTCAATATTCTGAAATTTCTTTTATAGATTTGTGATTAACTTCTAATTATAGACTAATTACTCTCTTCATTATCATAGAAGATCTTGTGTGTTGATGCAGAATCTATAAATGATGCCAATGAGACAAGGGTGGATGTAATGTGCTCCCTTATTGTCTAATGTGTTTCTTTCTTCATGTGAGCAAAGAAGAAAAATAAGACAGGCCCCATGTTACCTCAGCAGCAAGCCTGGCAGCTTGCAAATCCTGGTGTTAAAATACAGCGACAGTATTTTCAGCAACTAGGAAGATGACTCCAGTGAAATTTCTGATTTTACTTCAAAGAAAAATGTAAGGTGATCGAGAAGGGGGAAAATTGGGTTTTGTTTTCAGATAACAGCTTTGAGGTGAATTACTGAAATGACTGTCTTAGACCAGAAGGGAGTATACTTGTGTGTGTGTGTCTTCAATAGAGAGACACAAAAACAGGGACACACACACAGAGAGAGATAGAGAGAGCCCATGTGTGTTTGAGAATTTGCCTGCCACAGAAAGAGAGAAAATATTTGTTTCCTCAGCAAATGAAAAGGGAGTTTCAAATAACAGAGAAGACAATGTTATCATTACTGAATCATATTTGGTAGCTGCTTTCTCACGCACTATGGTAAACTTCACTTCCTTTCTTACAGTAAATAAAACCATCATCTCCTGCTGCTCACAACTTTTATTCTGTAAACCTGAAAGTGACTTCTTGTTTCATTTAAGTCAACAGAAAGACAAAGTAACCTACCATGGGATGTTTGGCCCCAGAAAACAAAAAACTTTAAAGTCCCTTGGGTCTCACAGTACTGCATTGGAAAGTTCAAATAAAGGTTAGATACTATACACCCTCTTTGAGATAGGAAGGTGGAGAGCAGGTGTTACTACCACAATGTAAGTTTCCAAGAGAGCAGGGTTTCCCAGTGTCTGATTAGTTTACTGTGTTGTTCAATACTGTACTCAGTGTGGTGTCTTGTTCATATTAGATACTCAAGAAATATTTTTGGATTAAAATACATGCCCTGTTTTTGTTATCTGATGACTTTGTGGAGCTCTATCTTGTATTCTCTACAACAACAGAAATTTTTATTCCTTTCCTTTCTCTTCCTTTCTTTTACACATGCGTGTGCACACACACACACACACACAAAGTGCTATACTGTGAGATTTAAGGCTTTATTGATCTAGGATGTGCAATCATATTTTATGACTTTTGACAATAAAACACATAAAGAAGTATATACAAAGAATGATTTCATAATGACGTACTAAGAGAAGATACAGAAAGGAGTATCAGAAGAATCACACCTGGGAAAGAGACATACTGTCTTTCTCTGGATAGTTTGTTGAAAATACTAAAATATGACATTTCCTTAAGGTTTTAGAAACCAAAGCCTTGTTGATAATGGGAACAGATGATAGACCAGCCCTTGGGCCACCAAGGACTTTTATAACCTAAAGTTAAATGTTATAATAACCCACTAACCTTTGTATCCTCTTCTATTTGTCCAGTAGATATAAAGTCATTGGCTAAACATATTTTAAATCATCAAGTGAAACATCTGAGAGCTTTAACAGTGGAAAGAAGTCTACCTTATCCCAGGCCAATCCAAGATCTGCCTTCTTTCTACATACTATTTGCTTATTCATTTTATATCTATAAAAACTGAAAATGAAAAAACTTGTCAATATAATGCAAAAGTTGGAAGCACTTGGGGGCATAAAATGATAATTTGATTAGACTGTTAACTGATGATCTCTGCTTATGTAAGAGGTAGGATTCCCATAAGCTATTGAAGGCCTGAATGAATGATTTTACTTGTCTCTAATGATGGTTAGTATAATCTTTACAGAGATTTAAAACAAAGCTGCTGGAGAAGACAAAGATTTTTACAAGGGAACCATTCACAAACTTTATAAATTTGGCACATTTAGAATAAAGTCCAGTAGATCTGAACTTCTATAGACAAACTTACAAAAAACTTTACTAGAAGAATTTACACTTCTTCTAGAATGACACTTGGGAACCTATTCTTTCCTTATTGTATTGACAAATCTAATTATGATGATATGTTTGCTTGGTGAGCCTGGAATCATCTAAAGGGAAGTTAATCATCTACTTCAAATGTTTATTGGCACCAGGCTCTGAAGATCTTAGGTGACTTCTCCCCAGTGGAATGCAAATAGGTCAGCCACTGTGGCTAGAATCATTGTTGAAGAGAATTTGTGCATGGGTGACATTTGGTGTGATGAGAATCTGTGGCAGACTAAAACATCTCATCTCATGTCCATGATACAAAAGAGAAACCAGGGTCCCACAATCTTCTTCAAAGAAACACCCACAATGGCCCAAAGACCTCCCACTTTACTCCACCAACCGTGCTATGATGGAGATCAAACTCCTTAAACATGAGTGTTTTGTGGACACTCAGAATCCAAATCATAGTATATGCTATCAAGATACTACTTATATTTCTTCTTAAGGCCATTATCTACCAACATTCAAGTCATCCCTCATACTCCATTCAAGAACTGCTTCTGGTTAATAGATTTTCTCTCAGCTTCTACCTCTTCATATTTTCTTATGACTTTGGCATATTCAAGGATGAATTATTCAACATCTTTGCCTCTTTGGACTCCTCAGCTCTAACAGTTTTTCTTTTCTGTGGTTCAAACACTCATTTCCTTCACATGCCTTTTATTCCCTTCAAATTGTCCTATATCTAAAATCCCAACTCCAAGTATCCTTCTCTTTGATCCCCATCTTTTACGTATGTATTGTGCATTTCAGCAAGCTGTCAGTCCATCAAGATTCCTGCACCCTGATTCACTTACTTGATCACCATAATTACCCACTCCTGCTAGGTCCAGATTCCATGATTCTTCATTTTTATCATTACTTTGCCAAAAAATTCTACAACCTTTCTTTTCTCTCCACATTTTTACTTTCCTAGCAAAACTAAAAGTTTGGATAATTTCTCCCACCCTTCTATGTTCCCATATCCCACCAAAGATCCTGAGTGTAGAACCCTCACATTCTTGAGATAAAATCTAGTCTCACTTTACATATACGCTCTCACAACTGAAATCTGTTGTCAATACTCTCTGGAAATCTTATGATTTTTTAATAGTCTCACTGCATTTTTTTCTGAAATATAAATTTCATTTCTTTCCTCTTCCTTAAATCTCCCATAACACTATTTTACTTATGTAATCAGCTGATAACTTTTCTCTAGAATTTATCAATGGATACTAACCATCAGATGGGAATGACATTTGAAAGTTAATCCTTGCATCTTATTTACTCTTTCAGTTTCTTACACTAGGGAGACAATACAGTGTTTATACATGTAAGTTTGATTTATTTCACTTATAAGTATGGTCTCAAGTCACATCCATTTATCAAAAAAAGCCTCTATGTGATGTTTTTTTATAGCTGAGTAGTACTCCATTTTATAGAAATACCACATCTAATCCTAAACCTAAATAAGATACAAAACCTTCAATAAATATTGTGAAAGGGTAAGAAACTGTTCACAAGGAAAAAACAACTCAGGGAAAAGGAAGAAAGAACAGAAAAGAAAAAAGTTATAAATATATATATATATATATATATATATATATATACCCTTAAGATAATTGTTCCACTAATTGTATTAGTTCTTGGAACAAAACAGTTAACATTCATAGGATTAGATCAATTTACCATGTCTGTATCTGGGAATCTGAGTAACTCTTTTGAAGAAAACTATACAAAATAACAAGCTTTGTTATGTTCCTACCACCTTGTTTCAAAAGCCTATATTGTTATTGTTTTGGACTCTCTATTACTATTATTTATTTGTCTTTCTTTTCTTCTTGTTTTTCTTGCGTTTTGTTTTGTTATTCTGCCTAACACAGAAAGGACAGATGTAGGTGTATAGGCTGATACATGCCTAGAACTACTCCTAAAGAGGTTACAAGAACTAATTTTATTAAAGGTGATGGTATGAACAGCTACTGTAAAGAAAATCAGACATTATGGTAGCTTGCTGATTTATTATCATCATGTTTTGAAATACAATAATGCTTCTATTCTTTGATTTGATAGGTTTTAGTTGGTTCTCTATTATTTGATTGAAATATATGGTAAGGTATGGACCGCTATCTTGAAGAAAACAAGTGATATTATGGTAGCCATTTGGTGATGCCTTACTGCTTGGTTTGAAAGCCTGTAATGCTTTCATTCTTTTGTTTTGATTGGTTTTATACTGTTTTGTTTTGTTTGAATTTATTGTGTGTGAAGGTATGAACAACTATTTTGAGGAAAATAAGAGACACGATGGCAGCCATTGATTTCCTGTTGTCTTGTTTTGAAGTCCTATATTGTTTGCATTGTTCTATTCTGATCTACTTTGTTTCATTCTACTCTGTTTTATTTTGTTCTGATTCTCTTTAAAAAAAAAAAGATAACAATTGTTTCCTTGTCTCCAGTCTCTAATAGTGAAAGTAGAGTTCACATCCTTTCTGGTCACCTCAAGAACTTTACTCTTACATTTAACTGCTCCTTTTGTTATATAATCAGTCTTTTTCCATTTGCTTATTTATTCTCCTCAGCACACAAACATTTTTGGCAACTCCTGTCACAATATGCCCATTAACCACAGAGCTGTTGCCAGCCTCTGTGCCACTTACCTGCCCTCTCATAATAATCAAATTTCTTGAAAGAGTTGTCTACATTCAAATGCTGTCTGTACTTCTTTATATTATACTATATTCAGCCTTTAATCCATTTCAATCTGCTGTGTGATCTAGTTGCATTTTCATCACATCAAGTTTACCAGGGAGAACAGTGGTTAATCTCTTGACTAATCAAAAGATACTCCTCTGTCCTGTCACACTGGAATCCTCTGTATCATTTGACATAGTTGCCATTGTCTTCATCTTCTGGCATCCTGCTTTCTGGACTTCAGCCTATCCCACACACCTGTTGTCTTCCTCTCTCACTGACCACTTATTCTGTTCCTATGTCTTCTGCTTCCCTTCTGTCTGACATCTCAGTATGGCAGATCCTGAGGGCTTCATCTTGAGCTATCTTCTAGCTCCACAAACATTTTTCAGGTATGTCACAAATCATTTGGTTTTAAGTATCATAAGTATTTTAAGGACTTTCACATGTATTTCTCTAGCCCAGTCCTGTGCCTTAAAATCCAGACTTAAGACACATCCAAATTCTCATTTGGCAACTCTGCTTGGATAATTCCAAAACATCTGAAACTTCATACACAAAATGTAGCATCCTATTCCTGTCAAAATTATTTCCTTCTCACTTCTAATGTCTCTGTCTCAGTTGGAATGATAATCCATCAACACTAATTCTCAAGCCAGGAAGCCCCCCATATCCAATCTATTTAGAAAATCTCTTGGTTATATTTCCATATATGGTTTACTTGTGTCACCTTGATCCAAGTCTTCATCAGCTCTCACCTGAAATATGTAGTAGCATGAAAACTAGTCTTGCTGTTTTCAAACCCATTTTTCTAATAACCCTAAGCATGTCCATATAAATATGCATCAGGTTCTGTCATTTCCTACCTAAAACTTCTAATTGTTTTTCATAGCAATCAGATCAAATAGCACAAAATCAGATCAAATTTCCTGCCACTGCCTCCAAGACTGTCCATAGATTAGACAGTTCCAAATATACCTTACAATTCCTATGTTCTAAGTACACTATCTTCTTTCATTTCCTGGAAATTATAAACTTTAATCCATCTTCCAATCTTTGCATATTCTATCGCCTTTGCCAAGGATACTCTTTATAATATCTTTGTTCTTGATACATTTCCTCCTACTCATTCTTTAAAATAATCTTCATTTCAATGTCAGAGACCCCTCCTTACCTATTCTATGGAAAGCAGTCCTCTCCTTAAGCTATTCCCACAGGAATTCATGGTTGATTTCCTTAGTAATATTTATTACAATTTGCAATTCTTATGACATACACTTTAAGTATGCTCACTTGTACTGAATCTGTTTATTCATTGGGATGCAAGTGCTTAACTGAGAAAACTTTGTTTGACCCATTAACTCATCATTGCATTCTTCATGAAAATGTTTGGTACATGCAAGATTCTGAATTTATTTCTCGAATTAATAAATGAATATCTTCAAACAAAAATTAGAGTTATGATTTCATATTAGCAGCATTAATTTCTTTCGGAGGAAGAATTTTATAAGGAACAAAATGTAAAAATCTACCTAAGGGAATTAAAGTTAGACCTTCTGCTTTCATTAAAGTCCCTCAAATTCTCCACAATGCTCTCCTTTGGTGATTACAGGGGAGAGGAAAGAGAAACGCAGAAGTGTGTTTGGAAAAGAATGAAGAAAAACACAGCTCTCTCAAGAGAGACATACATTTTCTAACTTAGAATCACATTTCCTACTGATACAAGGGATCTTCTTTTTGTCAGAGAGTTCTTATTTCTGCCAGTGATTCCTCTTTTCCATCACTTACTCTTTCTTTTCGTGTATTTCCAAAGTAACAGCCACAGAAGAGGCAATCAGACACAAGAGACGTTCCTGCCAAATCATTTGCCCAGGAGGAAAGAAACAACAGGAGAAAAAAAAAAATACAGCAGAGGAAGCAGAATTGGGATTTACAAAAAACAGTACAAGTCTGTCAACATTATATTTCTTTATTATTAATTCTGAACTTGCAGGCATCAAGGTAGAGAGGAAAAAGCATATGCTGGTACATTAGTTTTCTATGGCTGCTATAACAAGTTACCACAAACTTAGTGGCTTAAAGCAACTTCGATGTATTATCTTAAAATTCTGGAGATCAGAAATCCAAAATTGGTCTCAGTGGGATAAACACGACAAATTGGTAAATCTATACTCTCTCTGAGTGTTCTAGCAGAGGATCAGTCCTTGCTTCTAGAGGCTGTCTTATTTTTTTTGTCCATGGCCACATTGCTTTAGCCTTGCCTTCTATCACATCTCTTCTGAGTCTGACCCACTTTTCCCTCTTACAAGAACTTTTGTCATTACCTCAGACCCACTCTCATGCTCAAAATAATCTCCCTGTCTGAAGACCCTTAACTTAATTGCATCTGCAAAATCTCTTTTGCCATGTAAGGTAACCCATTCACAGGTTCTGGAGATTAGGACACTGGCATATTTGAGGAATCAGTCTTTGTCATACAACAACTGGGTTTCAATTTTTATTTTGGTCATTTACATACTACTCTGTGTATTATGACAAGCACTTTCAAATATTATTTCATTTAATCCTCACGAAATTCCTGAAATATAGGTGCTCTCACGTGGATTTTATATATGAGGAAACAGGATTGGTGATATGAAGCCACTTGGTTTTATGTTCCCATGTTTGTAACTCTGTTGTAGGGAAATATAAACCTCCATTTACTTAGCACCAAAATCCACACACCTAACTGCTATGGGTAGAGCTACTACTACTTTCAGGTCATCAGGGAACTCTATAAATGGCTGTGCAATATATTTTTTATATTAAGTGCTATTTAACTTAAAACAATCATATTGATACCTCTGAGTGTTTGCTTTCTTCCTGTGGCTATATATTCACACCTTCATTTGTTAAATATTTACAAAGGCTCAATAAACAGCTAGGTCCAAGAATCTGAACACTTTACTAAATGCTACTGCCCAGTTTGAAGGAAGTGATGAATTAGTTCAGAGTCCAAAGCATAAAAGATGTCACTGAATATGCATTCTCATTTCTTGTTTCTTTTTCAGACTATAACTACCACTCCAGACTTTTTCCTGACTTTTCTGATTTGTAGTTGTTATCACTGAAAATGTTGAGAGTGGTGACTGTATGTAACATTTTGTTGAACTAGATAGATTTAGCTGTAAATTATGCCTGATCAATGGAAAAGTAGTGATTTTTTTATATTCCACCATTCTAAAGGGTAGTAGGCAATTAAGTTATAATGTGAAGAAGGCAAGAATCATGAATTTTCAAGCAAATATTGGATACTAAAACTGGAGAGATTTATTTTTCAACATTTACTAAGCCTGCTTCCAAACATGTAGAAACCAGGTAAGTGTATAATGTGGGTAGTAAGTGGGTGATAGGGTGGGGAATGGAGAGGTAAATGAATCCTGGTACTAGTTAAGAAATACTAGGGTGGAGCCAGACTCTATATAGTCCTCTACAATAGGCCCAAATATGCAAGGGAGAAAAAAAAATCCTGTATCAGCAGACTCACGTATGACTGTAATATTCTCTATGGTATAGGGTTAGAAGCTTTCATCAACTTCCTATCACTTTTTTTGCCCCTTTACTTCCTACTCTTTTGTACCACCATTGCTTATCTTTGTCCTCATTCCTAGTCTTGGTAAGTTATCTATTCTAATCAATCCTCACTACAAAAAATGCAATACAAGTTATATTTGGGTCTTTTGTCCTTTTCTTCAGAAGAAGGATCTATAAAACGAAAGATTAGATCTCCATCTCTGAAATAAATCTTAGCACTAGAGTGTTGGTGAACTTACCATCCCTTGCCAGATCCAAGCCAAGCTAATGAGGCATTAACATCTGGCTCTTGTGGAGCACCAGGGTGCTATTGATGTACTGCTCAATAACTTGGTACCAACTGTCAAGAACTCATCAGGGTCCTGCAAATTCAATCTAAAAATCTTCATAGTATAAAGAACTGCTTGAAAAAAATGTTATGAAAAAAGTCAAGAATGTAGAGTCTCCTAGAGATCATACCACAGCTAGTAAGGTTAGAATAGATCAGAAGAGGATTTACACTAGAAGATGAAAGCTGAAATATCTTAGTACTGAAGAATAACTTCTCTAAGGCTTGAATGTGATGTCTTT
>RJWT010035289.1:0-13492 GCA_004365215.1 Cuniculus paca
CTCATAAATATTCTGTTTCTCCTCAAACTTCTGCTGTCGAATTTGACCATCCTGTGCTGAATTTTGTCCTCTCAAAATGCTTCTTTATAATGTTTGTGTGTATTTGTGCAAACTTGGGTCATTTATAAAAATTCAATACTGCTGTTATTTTCTTGCTCAAACATTTCTACTTTTCAGCATGAGGAACTCCTTGAGTTTGACTACTGTGTCCCTCCAACACAGAAAATAGTACAGAGTTAGACTGAGTAACTTTCCCCAAAATAATTGTCCATCTCTTCTTTTAATGGGTCCCAGAGGTGGATTCAGGAAAGAGAAAGCATCAGATTAGAGGAGGCTAAGGAGACCTATAAACCATTCAATGGGGGACAACAGACTCAGTCCTGGAACAGAAAATTGGACAAATTAGTGAAAACCAGTTAGAGTTCACTGCAGCAAGAGAATCAATACAAAATACATATGTAATTATGTAAGGGATGCATGAGGCAGTCTCAGCGTCAGGAGGGGAAGAGAACTGATGACATTTTGTAGGATTAGGAGTGGAAGAAGTCAAAATGATGCTCCCTATGCTGGAGAGCTGAAGGAATTGATAGGAATTGAGGGTCAAAGATGTGGCAGTTTAATATAGAGTCATCAGTGTGACTTGAAGCATTTATGTCGGAAGGTAGCCAAATCTGCTTTTTAAGCCTGAAGAAAGTAGACACTAATGTTCAAATGCTATGGTAAACACTGAAACTCCTAGAAAAAATGGCAAACATTGCCTTTTGCTTTCCTTTTTTATTCCTTCGAGGCTGCAAGCCCATTGGTTGGTGCTGCCCATAGCTGAGGTAGGTCTTTCCTTTCATTTGCTGACCTACCTGTCAATCATCCATAGACACACCCATAGCTTGACTGCTCTTCTAGATGGTTCTTACTCAAGGTCATATGTCACATTTAAGGATCACAAGGTGGAATTTCAATGATGTTTATAGTTTAGTCAACATCATCCAAATGAAATTAATAATTTAATTTTCATAAATATGCCAGAGATATATAGATTTTCACATTTTTAAGGAAAACTGGGAAAGGTTCACAGAATGGCTTCTCTGGTTTGTTTTAACAATATGTTTACTCACCTAAAATTTCTTTAAAATTATATTTGATTTTGAAAAGTTTCTACTATTATGCATCTTTGTCAAAAGTCAATATAGCCAAGCCCTTTATGCTTCTGAGATTGGATTGTTTTCCTAGTGATACTCATTTTCTAGTTGTGTTCTAAATGTAGAATGAGATGTTAAATTAAATCATACAGATACAATCATAAGGTCTTGGAAATTAAAAATCTATTAAAATTATTTTTCCCCCACACAAAGATTGTACCAATGAGCTTTAATTTCGCAGCTGTTTAAATATACAACATTAAAAGGGACTTAAATGAGGACAGGGTATTAAGATGTGTTATATACAAACTCCCTGTGATGAATGTAATCATGATCTACTACCTGTTGTAGTAATGGAAATAAAAATGAAAAATAAAACAAAAATAATGAAGCAAATTAGGAAAAAAAATGGAACGAAAACTGCAATCAACCACTGGCATATTAGTATTCACTATGCAAATACATCATTAGGTGATAAATAATTAGGTGATGCTTTTTAAGCTACACTAGTGTTTTTCAAATTCAGATTTTAGCAACCTGGGCAAAAATCTTCTTATCTTCATTTCATTTCGTAGCAGTTGCCATCTGTGGTTGGGAGAATTGTGATTGGTCTTCTTTCATTGGTCTTTGTTCAATATAGGAATTTAAACTATCTCTGGATAATTAAAAAGTAGGAAAGGTTATTTCCTGTCTTTAATATTTTCAGGGTTCAAGAGAGGAGTTAGGACAAGAAAATAGAACTAGGAGGTGTCTCCCCTAAATACCTTGGGACCTTGAAACCTATGATCTTCTTCACTTTGTACATTAATTCACTCTCCAGACACATTCATTTTGATCTTGGCTTTGAATGGAGCTGCTCAGAAACAAAAGAAAAATCTCTTTCCTCACTTTAACTCTTTATTACAACTGTTCTTTATTTCCCTGTGCCATTCCTGTGCCACTTATTTGCAGTTATTAGCACAGCTATTGTTATTTTGCAGGAAAAATGAAACAGAGCTTGTCCCTGGCTTATAACGTGTCAGAAGTTTTTCCGTTTTTCAAGAGGGTTGCGAGAAGAGAACGCATTTGACAGAAATCATGGTGTGAATTTCTCCAGGCTAATCAGTACTATAATTGGGGTCTCTCACTGTCAGCACACAGTAGTCTCTCAGGATATTGGAGAGGGGCAACAAGCTAAGGAATTCCAGATATGCATTCAGGAAGATAAATGTGCAATACTGTGCAGAACACAGACTTGCTAAGCTATGGAGTTTATTAGCAAGGGGACTCAAGGCATTCATAGTGAGCTACACACCCAGTTTTTAAATTAATTAATTAACCAATTAATGTGTCTACTGTATTTTATTTTGAGGGAGAGTCTGGATAAATTCCCCAAGTTAGGCTTAAGCTGGAGATCCTCCTGCCTCAGCCTTCCAGAGTACTGGAATTATAGGCATGTGCCTGGTCTTCACCGCATTTTGATTTTGATTTTGCAATGTTTCACTTTATAACAAGAAGTAATTCCATCCTAAACTGAGCAACGTGTGTAACTGATTACTCATCTATCCCCTCCTCCATGTATAGAATTTAGTCAGGCATTTTTGTTTGGCATTTATTTTTTTAAAACAAAAAACAATCCGCTAACGTGATCCCTGTCAAAACTACTAAAGAGCTGTCAGCTAGAATTTATGCTCTTGGCAACTATCGGTGATATGTGAACAATCTAGTTCTTAAAACACCTTTGACTAGGAGAATGAGAATGTGAGATGATAAACACAGATGCTTTGGTTGGCTTTGTCCTGTTTGGTTTGGTTTGGTTTTATTCTCTTAAAAATAAAAAGCAAATTAAAAAAAATTTTAAAAAATGGAGAATTTCACAGATGCTTACCAAAAGTGTCAAGTTTATGTTGAGACTCAGTAGTATTGTGCGGCCAACAGCTTTTATACATTTATGAGGGGTGAAGAGGTTGATGTGTAAATAAAGAGCAAATTGAGGCAGGTGGAATGGAGACAGGACGAGGGAATTTGCCTGTTATTGTGGTGTCCTGTTTCTGGGATGCTGCCAGCTTACAGATGCTTGTCGATTCAATTCCTGTCTGTTACTCCTAGGTAACAGAACACAATGGGTAATCCAGATGGCCAACTGGACTGGCTCGAGAAACGAGGAGAAGATGAGTAAGGGACACATCTGGGTGGTCCAGAGACACACAGCCTTGGGGCCTCTGCTTCCTGAATTCCACGAATTGAGCTTCTTTTCTTTTATTTATTTATTTATTTATTTATTTATTTTTATTTTTATTTTATTTTGAAAAGAATACAACCAAACAAAACAAAACAGAGTAAAGTCAATGAAAACAAAGCAATTAACATGGAATATGACTTTGAAACAGTGTAAAAAGAAAGAAAAGAAAACAAAACAAAACAAAGAACAAAAAACAAAGCAATCGATAAGGCTTCCACAATGCCTCTTGTTATCTGCAGTATACCTGCTCATACCATCAGGGATAAGTAAAATCAAACAAAATACAACAAACTAAAGCAGTAGAAACAAATCAAAACATAATAAAAAAAAACAAACAAAGCAGAACAATGTAAGCAATATAGAATTGAGCTTCTTTTCTTCATCAAGTTCGTTGACCCTGATATATTTCTGCGTTGGGCTCAGCAGATCACGGACTGAAATCTGAAACCCTAAATCAGAATATCCCTCTTTCCTTTTAAATTGTTTTGATGGTTTAGATCTAAAATATCCTGCCAAAGTTTCATATTCAGAGATAAGAATCTTGGAAGCTGAATGGATCATAGAATGCTGCACTCATCTGTGGGTTTATCGGATAAAGACTTAGTAGCTGAATGTGCTGTTAGGATATGAGGAGTGGTTGGAAGAGGTAAATCATTGGCACGGGTGGCCTGGAAGGTTTTATTCTTCTCCCTAGTGCCTGCTTTTTCTCTCTGTGCTTCCTGGGTGCCATGGGTTAAACAGACTTCCTCTACTATATCCTTCCATCATGATTTTTCTCTCTTTCAGCTGACCAACCATGGACTGTACTCACCAAAACCGTGAGCCAATGCAAATCTCTTTTCCTTTCATTTATATAGTTGAGATATTTTATTCCTAAAAGCAATGACTGAGTAACACACAGAAAATGCTATGTGTAGTCTACACTGTTTTTCAATCCTCTGGGAATTCACTTAGAAGTCTGATATACCCATAGCATTAAGATTACACACATAGCATTAAATTATCCTACAAGCACTGGGAGACCTCTAATGGCCCCGTTCCACAACTTCATGTGTGAATCCATGAATCACAGCACCACAAAATTGACAGAGAAAAGAGAATTATAAACCTTTGAAGAAATTTAGCTCTGGTAGTCTGTTTTAATCACATCGGTTTCTTGACTTTCAATCACCTTATTCAACCAGTAAAGTGTATATTTTTCCAGTGTGTTTTCAATATATTGAATGCGTTTACTTGCAAGGATATTTGGCGTTGAAAACAAAGATTCAATTTGTCAGTTAAAACCAATTGGAAATAACATCCCTTTTTTTGTTGTTGCTGTTCTTTTCACTTTCCCTTCTCCGTCGCTGATTTTCTCTCTCCTTTCTCTCTCTCTCTCTCTCTTTCTCTCTCTCTGTCTCTCTCTCTCTCTGTCTCTCTCTCTGTCTCTCTCTTTCTTCTTGCAGTGGGGACTAGGGATTGAACTAGGGACCTTCACTCTAAGATACATCTTCAGCCAATTTTAAAATTTTGAGACAGAGTCTAGCTCAGTCATTAAGTGCCAATGCTGATCTCAAACTTGCAGTTTTGCTATCTCAATCTCCCTGAATGTGAGAACTACAGATGTGCACTTCTTTTCTTGGCCTATTCCTTTTTAATTAATTAAAAATCAAGACTTCTAAATACTTACAGAATTCCACATTTGTTAAGATTAGCAACGCTGTGCATTAATTTTTCCTAACACATCCAATTTGAGATGTTCTTTAAATCCAAGAAAAAAACATCTTCAGGTTAAAAAGGAAATGTGAGAAAGTGATTTTTACACAACCCCTCCTATTTGGGTTGATGATGATATCTGTTTGGTGGGTAATTTTTCTCCCAAGAAATTCTGTGTTCTGTGACTGGTGTGGTCCATTTGATGACAGCAAGCTCATTATTTACTGTTATTTTCTGAACCAAATAAATTTTTAGTTCAAAAGTGGAGAGAACAAAATGTGTACATAGGATAATGATTTATGAACAGGTTAGGGAAAAAGACAGGCATGCACACATACTCACACACACATGTGCATAATTATATATGTGTAAGAATCACTAAGTCAACTTTTTAAGGTATAAAATTGTGCTCATTCTCTTGTGAATGTCTTGTTTAAAAATCTCAGAAAGCTATCACACCAAACCGTTAGAATAACACTAACCTTTCTCCTCTTTTTGGCTTAGCCCTGTGTTTCTGTTTCTCTTTATTTATTTGTATTGTTGTTGTCATTGTTAAGTACACAACACTATGGTTAGTAAGTTACACATTTTCAGGTTTATTTGGATTATGGTTCCAGAACCTCACGATTTTCTCATCCAACAGTAACCGTTGTGTTGGCAGAGTCCTAAGGTGTTGCAAAATCACATGTGGTAAGACATAAGGTATGTGTCTCCTTTGGTCTTTTTCCTTTTCTTCTTCCTCTTATGTATTGATTTACTTACTTATTTATTTGTTGTTGTAGTGTTGTGGATTGAAACCAGGCCTTTGCAACTCAGCTATGTTCCCGGGACATTCTTATGTTTTATTTTGAAACAGAGTTTTGCTGAATTGCTAAGTTGCCCGTTTGGGGCTCCAGTGGGTGATCCTCCTGCCTCAGCTTCCCAGACTTTTGAGACTACAGGTGTGCACCACCATACCCAGATTCTCTCATTCCCTCATAAACCCACCATGATTTCATCATGTCAGCAAAACCCTGAGGTCGTTAACTCATCATCATGATTAGCTCCTAGTATGCCTATTTTAGTGTTCTTTTTTTATTTTAAAGAGAATAGAACAAAACAAAACAGAATAGAGTCAAACACAACAAAGCATTTTAGAACAGAACACTGCAAGCAATACAGGTCTTCAAAACATGACAATAGGAGATAAACAATGGCTACCCTAGTGTCTCTTGTTTTCTTTGAAATGGTTGTTCATGCATTCACACACAATAAGCTCAAACAAAGCAAAATAATATAAAGCCAGATAAAACAAAGCAGTGAAATCTTTACAGGCCTTCAAATCAGACAATCAGAAATCAATAATGGCCACCTTAATGTCCTTTGTTTTCTTCAAAAAAGCTGTTCCTATCTTCTCACATATTGCAATCAAATAGTAGAAAACTCACTTAAACCAATCAAATCAAAGAATAAAAGCACCATTGGACTTCAGAACCTTTCCCCCATATTTATTGGGGATTTTGTATTTTATTGAATCTTTCAGTTTCTTACACTAGGGTGACGATGTGCTATTTACACATATGGGTTTGGTTCATTTCACTTATGAGTATGGTCTCAAGTCGCATCCATTTACCTATAAAAGCCTCAATGTGATCGTTCTTTATAGCTGAATAGTACTCCATTGTATAAAAGTACCACATCTTTTTTATCCATTCCTCAATTGATACTTTCCATAAATGTTTTGCATTCCAGCAATTGCCATAAAAAAATCCCTGCTAAGCACAGCAGACCTATGAATCCTTTCAGTTCAGCTAGTGATGTGTCATAATAAATGCATTTTTGAATATGGCCATCGGTGCATGGCTATTGGTGCAGAACACTTTATTTGTATTCAGCCTTTTCATAGTTTGCAATATCTCATAGCCTTTCATCTGTTACAGCTTCCAATACTGAATGGCAGTGCTGGGATTCTGTCCAATACATTTTACCCCTGGCTATATCCTACTATATTTTCAGACCTAGTTCTAATATTAGATCATTCTATTCTGTTGCTTACCATTTTGCAACATTTTGAGTTGTCAAATATTTACTCATTGCTGTGGATCCCTGTGAGCAGTACATAATGACTCACTTCTTTTTGCACATTTGGTACAGGGACAGAAAACAATGTAACTTTTTATGTTCTCTCTCCCTTCTCACTCTTCTCTTTGTTTCTTTCCTTTGGCAAAATGTCTGCCTACTGTTTCCCCTGACCTATCTTTATTTTGCTCTTTGCTCATAATTTGTGTTTCTCATTTTTATTTATTTATTTTAATTTTTTTTAATTTTAAAGATAATAAAACCCAACAAAGCAAAGCAGAATAAAGCCAATCAAAACAGAGCAGTGAAATTGGTCTTACATTTACAGACAATAAACTCAAACAAAACAAAGTAGTATTGCTACAGAACTTCAAAGCAGGATAATAGGAAAACAACAAACGGCTACCATAGTGTAGCTTGTTATCTTCCCAGTGGGTGTCCATTCCATTGGGCATAGCAAAATCAGACCAAAACAAAACAGAATAAAACTAATCAAAACAGAATGTTGAATAAAGCAAAACAATTAATTGGAACAAAACAAAATCGTGTGAAAAATACTGGACCTCAAAAGCAAGACAGAAGGAAACGCCACATGTTTGCTATATTGCATACTGTTATCCTCCCAACAGATGCTCAGACCACCGGTCCCAGGCCTGCAAAGTCAACCCAACAATGCAAACGTTCAGTTGCATTCAGCCTGTCCTCCAAACCAGCTGGTTGCTAGGAGGGGGCGGGTCTTGATTCTCAGCCTGCTCCCCAATAGGCTCACAGGAGGTTTTACCTAACTTCTCTCTTTTTGTGCCCCAGACGGTCTGCATGGCTTACCAGAAAGGCTGGCTAGCTAGCTTCTTGGTGGGTTCCTCCCAGACCCAGCAAGTTCAATTATTGGGGTGTTTCTCATATTTAAAAAAGCCCACATAATAACTAAGCTCCTATATCTAACTTATTTCACTTGATGTTAGAGTCTTTAGGTAAATGCACTTTCCAACAGATGACAAAGTGATCAGATTAACTTTTATCCTTCTTTGTATCTCCCACATGGATTAAAGTCCACCTTATGAAGCCTTGGGGGATACGGAATCCATTCTCAAAGCAGTAATGAGTGTATACTTTCATTAATTGACTTTAATTTTCATCGAGCAATTCTCTCTTCTTTCTTCTACTGCAAGGTTCCATCAAACACAACTTCCTCATTATGCAAAAGAAAATGAACTCCTTTTATGAAAAATGTCAACCATCTGGATGCTGCAACTTTAAAAAGATACTTCTAAGACTTTTTTTTTTAAATTTATCTCCAGACAGTTGTCTAGAACAGGCTACATGAACATAACCAACTGAGATTCTTTCCTGTGCTTCAAAAAGCAATTCTTGCCTTCCTTTATTGTTATCAGATTGGGTGTTTTAGGCAGCCTTTTGAGATCCAAAAAGAAGAATTCAGCAGGAAACCCAAAAAAAGCAGCAAGACCAAAGTTTTATTTGGAAGACACAGACGAAAAATGTATACTCTGAGAGGTGGGGGAAGAGTAGAGCTGCAAAGGGGCCTGGTGCTGGTGGTTTTAAATCTTGGCATTTAGGGTGGGATGGAAAAGTTGGGTTAAGCCTTGTTTTTGTCACTGAGTGACTTCGACTTGGTCCCTCCATGAGGAGATGGAATTTTTGACTTTGTATGACTTGCAGGAGCTGTCATGACAGCCAGTTCCGTAAGGATAAAATCGGCATCATCAATGACATGGTGATGAAGCTGGCATTGACCAAGGACAGCAGAACCCTGCGTACATGGCCTGACTTAACATGTATTAGCTAAGTTACCTGATTTATATCTCTTACTGCATTTGGATCTGCATATCCAGCACGTTGGCTAATGTCCAAAACAGAAGGTGGATCTCGTCCTTAAGTGAATTCCAAACCTGATCCGCATTTCTCCAATGCCTTCCTTGGGTATCTCCTCCCTCCTCCTCGTTACGTGAAGCCCACCACTTTTGGATGACATAGGATGTGAGCCATCAAGAAGAGTCACATGCAAAGATCTGTGATGAGTGATATGAAACTGGTAGCGCTTATAAGGTTCTGCAGAAGGGCATACCACTGATCGTATTTGTATTTAATTTCTCCTTTACCTGGTTGATGAGTGATTTCCTTATAAAGAGCAATGAGCTGTGTTTTGATGACTTAGAAATGATGCATTGTTAATGAGAAGAACAGATAGCAGAAACTCCGGAGAGTCAGCCATGCTGGGACCGGGAGGAGCTGATCAAGGATCCAACTAGCCAGCCTTTCTGATAAGCTGCGCAGACCGTGTGGGACCCAGGAAGAGAAAAAAGTCAGTGCCTCCTGTAAGCCTACCAGCATGCAGACTGAAAATCACCAAACCCTCTCGCCCCATAGCCACCAGCTGGTTTGGAGGTCAACCTGAGCTGATAGCAATTGAGGTACAAAAAGCACCTGGAGGATTGTATTGTTAGGTTGAATTTACAGGCATGGGGTTGACAGTCTGAGCATGTATAGGAAAGATAACGGTATGCAATATGGTAAATATGGAGTTTTTTTTCTGTCTTGTTTTTAAAGTCTAATAATGTTCTCATTGTTTTGTTTTATTCTTATTAATTTTTTTTCTTTACTCAATATTCTATTTTGATTGGTTTTATTCTGTTTTGTTTTGGTCTGATTTTGCTATAACTGATGGAATGGAAAACTACTGTGAAGATAACAAGATACACTATAGTAGCCATTGTTGTTTTCCCATTACCCTGCTTTGATATTCTGTATCAATTTCACTGCTGTGTTTTGACTGGATTTATTCTGTTTTGTTTTGTTGGGTTTTACTGTCTTTAAAATAAAAAAAAAAAGAACGGATAGAAACTAATTATGGAAATGTTAACATAGCACTTGTGTGCCTCAAAATTATTACGGCTTTATAAAATTTCTGAGTTCCAACCGAATGCAATTTTCCTATTTCAAACAAAGATGCGTTTTTTATTTTTTTTTTTTTTTGGTTTTTTTTTTTTTTGTTGTTGTTGTTGTAAGCGTGAACAAGCATGGAGCCAATCATTTCTCCATTACTGCTTTTCCCAGAAGCCAGATTTCAGGTGAAAACAAACGTCATGTTTCCTGATTTTAAAGTTTGTTTCTGAAAAGCACCCATCAAGCTTCAATTTCGGAGCAATAGCCAACAGCCTCGCAGCTGTCAATCAGCCCAGATGAGTATCATTCTGCTTTTGTTTAGCCAGAGTGCTATTAAGAGGAGTCAAAACATTCTACCTGAAGACGGACGTGGCAATCTCCCACCTCATTTCGAAATTCATTTCTTTCTTTAATGGGAGAAGGAAATGCATTCCCACATTTTGAAGTGGCCTTTATATTTCTTTGTTATCTTTAAAATTATGAATTCATGTATTCCCAGCATTCTCTCAACAATATCTGCACAAATGCCTCCAAAATCACAAAGCAGTTTAGAAAGTTTAAGGTTTGGATTAGGTGCTTTTGGGTATGTGACAGGTGCGTGAATGTGGGAGAAAGAGAAAGAGAGAGAGGGAGATAGAGACAGAGAGAGACACACAGACAGAGGCAGACAGAAACAGACAGAGATAGAGTGATTCATTTTCTCTACAGCATACCCAAGATAATGTCTTGACATTTTATTAATTAGCCACATATTCCCCTTCCCTGAGAATTTTGTTTTAATCAATGGAAGTAAAGCAAAGAATGGTGAAGAAATTATATTGCTTTCAAGGGCCCTACCAATTCAATTGTCTACTATTATCTCAAAAATATTATTGTCTAATAGTATCTCAAAAAAATGCAAAAGCAAAAACTTTATTTTTTTTTTTGTGACACCAAGGATTGAACTCACAACCTCATGCTTTCCAGGCAGTTGCTTAGGCCACTAAGCTAAATTCTCGGCCCCAGTCTTTTTGGGACAGGGTCTCGCTATGCCGTTCAGGCTGGCCTTGAGCTCACTTTGTAGCCCAGGCTGGTCTCAAACTCACAACGATCCTCCTGTTTCAGCCTCCCGAGTGCTGGGATTGCAGGAGTGCACCATCAGGCCCAGCAAACTTTTCTTTCAAAGGACTGGAGTATAGCTCAGAGTGAAAAACCTAGTTTCGACACCCAGTAAAGCACCAACCAGCAAAACAAGCACACCTTGACAGTGATCTTCAAGAAAATTTGTTCCATCCTCCTCAGAATAATATTCCAGCTGCACCAAGATTTCTGGGACAAGACGTGGTAACACTGCACCACATACACAGTCCATTCTTCATTCTCCGTTTACTCCTCCCCACGATGCCCAGTCAAACTTGGACCAATTCAGGTGCAGTAGAAACGAGACCTTCTCTATGCCAGGCTGAGGTGTGCTGTTTGATTTCTGCCTGACGGTAAGTGGTTGGCTTAGCTGGGGATGGAGGTCACAGGAGAAAGTCCAGCTGCTCCCGATGGCCATGAGAGAAACACAAATTCAAACAGCACTGAGAATGCATCTTGCTCCAGAGCGAATGGCCACCATCAAGAACTCAAAACTACAACACATACTGGGGAGGCTGGAAAGCAATACAAATGCTTTCACATTGTGGCTGGGAAGGCAAACTTGGACAACCCCAGTGGAAGTCAGTGTTGATATGCCTCAGGAAACTAGAGCTAGAAATTCCTTTTGACCCAGCTATTCCCCTTCCAGGTGTTTTCCCCAAACAGTTAAAGACATCATCTTACAGTGACCCATGCACATCCATCTTTATAGCAGCATAATTCGTTATAGTCAAATGCCAGAAACAGATTATATGGCCATCCAGAGATGAATGGATAAATAAAATGTACTCATACACAATGGAGTACTACTCTGCCATGAAGAAGGATAAACCTGAGTCACTTTTGGAAAAATGGATGCACCTTGAGATCATATTGCTAAGTGAAGCAACTCAAACAGAGGAGTTTAAATATCACATGGGTCTCTCTCACATGAGAAACCCAAAGTATAAATAAATCACAGAATAAAACCTAGCTGACAGGAAGCAGGGAGATAGATGTTTTGCAAATGGATCAAGAGGTGGAAGGCGTGGGGAGGGAAGGAGGGGAAAGGTACATCAAAGGATTAAGGTGTGCACCAATTCCACCTGATGATTGTATATATCAGGCATGGTGAGCTTGTACCAATGAAAAAGGAGAAAAGGAAAATCATGAGGCTTCGTCGTTCACGCTACTGTATTCTACTCCCTCACGCTTGGGTACTGTTTGTTCTGTCTCTAGTCCATACACTTCTGTGCATTCGTTCAAACCAAGGTAGCACAAAATCTCAAAATAAAGGGAGTGTTACTAAGTACAAACTTGAGATCATGGAAATCTGTTGGGAAGAGGTCATGTGAGATAAACGCATAAGAAAAGGAAGGCAAAACTAAGACACAGCACTGAGGTCTAGCAGAGTGATTCGCGTCTGTGCCTAGCAGGTTGAAAGCCTGGAATTCGATTCAGGCAAGAAATGCTAAGTCACTGACTCACTCATTGATTGCTCGACTAAAAAAGTAAAAATCATGGAGACACTGATTCATAAGAGTTGATTGTCACATCTAGATGACAGTAGTAAAACAATCATATGCGGAGAAAATGTTTGAAGCTTAAACACAGACACTCAATGAGTGTTAAACTGATGCTTCTAAAATTATGACAGGTAGAAAGAATGAAGAAAAAAATAAATAAAAGCATGAGAGTTGACAGAAATTTTTAGCTTCACACCTGACAGCAAAATTTGTTAGCACGCTGAGGAAACTTCTGCATTCATTCTGTTAATAGATCTTAGGTTAGTCATCATAACGTTATCTACATACTTCAAAGGAGAATCATGATGCTTACTAGGTATCAGTCCATGAATTCAAAATTTTTTTTTGCAATAATTTGAGGTACTGTTTCTCTGATTGGGTGAGTACTCTGCAGCACGTTTTTGTTTTGGAATTTGGTTTTCTCCAATATTTTCATTTAAATACAGTCTCACGTTAAGAAGTGTTTATGATAATACTGTGAATGTTGTGAAATTTTTGAAATAATGACTCAAGGTGCTATTGAGGTTTTTTTCAAGTATGACCTCGACACCCTTTATTTTTGATCAACAGTTAGGGTCATCCACTTTTATACTATGTATCTATCTATCCATCTATCTATCTATGTAACCATCCCTCTAGTCATCTTTGTATCTATTATATCTATCTATCTATCTATCTATCTATCTATCTATCTATCTATCCTATGTGTCTATGGTATCTACCTATCTGTTCTATCTATTTTATCTAGCCTATCTATGTATCTACTCTGTCTTCATATTCTATTGTATCTATCCAATCTTTTATCTGTCCATCCATCTATTCATCTTTGTATCTGTCTATCTATTCTGTCTATTGTA
>RJWT010035290.1:0-13497 GCA_004365215.1 Cuniculus paca
TGGAGATTAAGAAAAATGGATTGCAGTAGGGAAAGAGAAAAGAAAGTGAAATACAGATAAAATATGAATGGAAAATAGTAGGGAACAGGCAAGAAGGAAAGAAAATGGTCCTAAAGTCTGCGACACCTAGTTTAGTAATGAAAGGGAATAGGAGGCTAATACTGTGCCTTGACACCAATCAATAAAAGAAAGATGTAGAAAGAAAGAAAATTATGAGGAAGGAAATTATGACTTCTTATGACATAAAGTCCAGGAGTCTTGGGTAGACTTGGGTGAGCATTGAAGAAGAAAAATCACACAACAGGGAGATAGAGAATACACCAACTGTTTCAACATTCTTAAACCTTTATAGGACAGAGAGGTAAAATGGAATTTGTTCACTTACTAAAAACAAAATTCCAGCTTTGATCATGGCATGGTTGGCTTAGCTAACTGAGGGAAGCATTGGTTGCAGAATAAAAAGTTCACAGCAAAGTCCTAGCCCAATGTGGTATCTAACCAAGTTATTCTACAATACAAGTTGTTGAAAGTCTGAGATTTTATTTGTTTTATTATCTGTAAAATAAGGATAATAATAGCACTAATAGTAGTGCTTAAGGATTGTTGTGAGCATTTTGTTTTAAAAATTCATGTAAAGTCTTAGTATTTATGTTGACAGTAATGTTAATTATACTGCTACTAGTTACAAAGCTTCAAGCAAATCTTTGTATTTCTGTCCGTAGCTACCTAATCTGTAGAATGGAAGCAAAGATAAAATATTTATGGGGCTTGGGATACAGCTCAGTGGCACAGCGCCTGCCTGTTAAGTGCAATGTCTTGAGTTCATTCCTGGTACCAAAAAAAAATTTATATATATATATATTATAATATATATATATTATAATATATATATATGATCTGGAGGGAAGCATAAATTACATCGTTTATGCCAAGTACCTGGCACACAGTAGATTCACTATAGTAGCTATTTTTGTTTGAAATGTACTGACTTCAAAACCAGTACAAGTTCTAACTTTCTCAGGTTACAAAACGTATTTAGAATGTCTAATTTATTTTTTACTTTATGGACCTGAAAACTTTTACATCCGGGGACAGGAATTCCACACAGACTGGCAGTAATAATTGTATTCCCCTTAGGAAGAGCACTGAGGCTAAATAGCTTCTGAAAGCCATTAGATCACCAAATTCTGTTTGCCTGTCAAAATAGTTTGGAACCTGCCTCCAATTTTTCAAATTTAGCCCCTCCTTTCTTAGCCATTATTATGTCTTCTGTGGTTATCATTATCTATATATCTACAAATATATGCCTATATATAACTGCATATATAGTAATACATGTATATTAGGAAATACAGTTTTGGTGATTCCAAGATTTGTTCTTTGAAAGGTAAAAAGGAAGAGCTGAGTAGAAATGAACAAAGTTCTTAAAATGCTGCCTGGTTTCCACAAGCCCTTGTCTCTTTACATCACCATCTTGCTTATGCAACACAGCTTCTAGTACCAAGCAGGGTGCACAAAAACCGTGGAGCAAATAGTCATTTGGGTACTTAAAAGCATAAGAGTAAGTTTTCCTCACAATATTTTCTATTTAACTGGAATCAAAAATGCGTATCAGCCATGGTTCTATGAACAGAGATTTATAGTAGGTGTTTCCCTGGAAGTTATATTATTATATTTGATTTCTAAATTAAACACACACACACATTTAAAATAGTTATAATTAGAGCACAATATGACCCAGTCTTCTTTAATGGAGATCCATATTGCTGTCATTACAAATGTCACTTTTCAGCACCATGTCTCTTACAAAACAGAAATTATTTTGAAATGCCAGTTTTCGTGAAAAACTTTATCCATTTGTCCAAATGGTATTTGAATAAGAGAAGAAGTTTTTCTCTTTGGGATCATTTTCAGGTTGTTAGCCTAACCTAAAATAGAGCCTCTTTAAAAGTCTGCCTGAATGCTTAGTTAGAATAGAGAAGGGACAGCTGAGTGTTGAGTAGTAGTGTTACATTGAGTGAAGACACGACTGTAAATAACTCTGTAGTTTGGAAATGAATGATGCTTTTGACAGAGATGATTATGTCGTATTGACAACATTGATATCAAATGCAGAGTGAAAGAATGAGATTGACTATCAGCAGTTTCCACCAGCGATCACTTGAAATAGCTCCAGTGAGATAAAGGAACAGTAATAAATGCATATGCCTCCCACTCCTCTACTCACACTCTTTTCCTTTCCTTGGAGCTGGCTTGTTAGTGCAGCTCCACTTGGGGGAAAGAAACTAGTGTTCCCACATTATAGAAGGAGGATGAAATACTCTTAGCTGCTTCTTAAGTTAATGAGTTCCAGGACATTCTTAGTCACCCCACATCAAAACAAAGGAAGGCAAAATACCCAAGAAAAGAAGTCAAGCCCTGAACTTCTATGGAAGAAATTACAATTTCAAGTTAGATTTGACTTACATGAAATAAGGTCTTGGCAATAAAAACTTCACAAGGGGCTCTTACCAATCTTGAAAACCATTGTTCCCATAACTGCTAAATACTGGTCTACATTTCTGGGGTGCAGAATATTTTGGATGGTAAGTCTTCCAGTTTGAAATAAAATGTCCTATGTTGGAGAGTCTTGGTAAGCAAATAGTTTCTTCCATATCTTTCTCTCCACTCCAGTTACTTTTTGTGTGTTCTTGAGCCTCCTTATTGTATAGAAATATGTACTTTTTAATATGTTCTGAAGTACTTATATTTTTTAATATTTGTACTTAAACATGTAAAACAATTTTAATATTTATTGAAACCAGAATACAATGCAAAACTTGGCAGACTGTATTCATATTCTAGAGTTACACAATATTCTGTGTGTAAGATCTGTGAGTCTCTAACTCTGAAGTTAGTCAGAAGGTTTGTGGAGGAATTTCTGAGGGCACGAAATGTCTGTATAGAACGCATTTGGTTTTTTATTCTCAAGAGAAATCCTGGGGTATTGGCATAGAGCAATGTTCACCTGCCATTGTGTTCATTTTGTCACTGTACCCTTGCTTGAGGTCCTCTGGCAAAGATGGGTTCCTCTCTGCGAGGCAAGTTTCTTCTGAGAGGACATTTTGGTTTGGGGTTGGGAAATAAGGAAGTCCTTTTGTTTTTCTGAAAAACAAATAGCATGTGCTCTTGGAAAACAATATACAGTTTTCACACAGTAAAGTTACCACCCAGTAAATGATTTTGGAAGCTAAGTCTTAAAGAATGTACCCCTGTGTAGTTTGGAATGCTTAAAACTAAGAAATTTGTGAGTTCATTCGCAGAATCACTTACATACAGACATTTCATAAAGTGAGAGAAAATCCATCAAAGAGAAAAAATCTAAGAACACATCTTTATTAAGGAAAATAAGTTGGTAACTATGTGACAACAATTTGATACTTCATTTTATTAACTCACCTTTGCAACTGGGTTCCGTGAATCCATATGTATATTTGTTTTTAACACATTTTAATCTCTTTGTGATATAAGAGTGACAAGATTAAAGGGTATTTCTTATTTTAAAATATTATCAAAAGGCCAATTTCTTATATGCCTAAGGTGTTTATCTTCATTTATAAATTAATACATGTTTGCTAGGTTTTGTTAGTCACTAGAAAGATAAATATTTTTGCTACAGACTTATCTAATTATGAGGAAACATGAAGAAAATTTCTTATAATGAACTTTATAATTACAACCTCAGCTCTCTTTGCTCTTCTCCACAAGACTACATCACCAAGGCGGCTTATGTTCAGGGCCCTTCTGGGTCTAAAATTTCATCATTTATTCTCTGATTAATCCTTGTTTTAATTTGCATTTCTCGAATGACCAATGATGCTGAACATTTTTTCATATATTTATTTACTGTTTGTACTTCTGCATCAGAGAAGTCTCTATTCATTTCAGATGGCCATTTTTGAACCGGGTCTTTAAACTTAGCGGATCTGATTTTCTTTAATTCTTTGTATATTCTAGATACGAGTCCTTTGTCTGAAGAACAGGTAGCAAAAACTTTTTCCCACACTGTGTGTTGTCTATTCACTCTGTGGTGGTTTCTCTTACTGTGCAAAAGGTTTTAATAAGTGGAGATCCCAGTCATTGACTGTTGGTGATAGCTCCTGTGCAATTGGGGTTCTGTTCATAAAGTCTTTGCCTACACTATTATCTTCAAGAACTCTACTTACTTCATATTGTTTTTGAAAAAGCTAGCAAAATTCCCTTACTTACTCAGGCATTTAAAAATATTACCTCTGTGGAATTTGTCTCTTGTGCGTTGAGCTTAGCAGGTTGTTCATTTTCACAAAGTTCCAGGAAATTTTATGTGTCTCCTATGTTGGCATATTCTGCCAATGTCTTCATTGCACTCTTGTAAGTCAAGAATGATAACTAGTTTTGCATTTATTCAGATTTTAAAAATGGGTATTTTGAAAGGTTTTGACTGGCATTTTTCTCTCCTCTGTCTTCCTTCCATTCAACAATATTAGTGCACACACAATGTGATCTAGCACTCTGATAGCATGATGTATCATACTAAGCAGTGGATGTTATGATTATAACTAAATGTCCCAAGAGCCTTGCATGCGCATAGGTGGGGCTTTCAGGGGATTAGAGTATGGGCACTTTATGACTTGCTTTATGATCCAGATGGAAGAGTTGGGTTGCTGGCTTGTGGCCTGGAAGGGCTCCTTTCCCTACCTTGCTCTACTCTTCGCTCTCTGCTTCCTAGATGCCCTACCCTGAGCAGCTATTTCTCCACCCAGGCCCTTCCACCATGCTATTCCTTCTGATAGCTGGGTGACTATGAACTGAAATTTCTACAAACCATGAGCCAAAATAAGCCTTATCTCCTTTAAATTGTGGGTGTTGGGTATTGTGTACCAATGACAAGAAAGTGACTAAACGTGCGGATACAGCTTATATGGCCTTCTTGGAACTTAGTATACAGTGGAAAAGATGTGTGTGAACAACTGCATGTGCAAGTACAAAGAAGAGGGATAGAAAAAAAAAGATCATTGCAGAAATGCTTGACATTATGGAGTTAAGAAATGACTGTTTTAGAAGGTAACCTCAAATTGACTTTTGATAGCAAGGAGTTGACCAAGCAAAGGGCTCAAGGGAACTTTGAAGCAGGAAATTGTTGGTGCTTTCAAGTTGGTGGCAGGTAATAATGTGCGATAAGGATAGAGTAGATCTTACAGGAATTTGGTATTTTAAGAATAGTGTAATTTATTGTTCAAATGGGAACGATTTATGAATTAAAGTGGACACTACTGAGAATCAAGATGAAATATTTGTCAATATGTATGTGTCCCAAAAATGCAATGGAAATTGTTAGCTCCTTAAAGATTATATTAAGGCACTTAAACCTTTCAAGAAAAAGAATAATAAAGTCAGACTTAAGTTTTTGCAAGATTACTCTGCTTGTGTGCAGAGTGGATATGGATGCAGTATCTTACAATAGTCAACACAAGGAATGAAATGAAAAAGTGTACCTACTGAAATACAGTTCAGTTGTACAATTGATAGCACTTGGTGGTCATGGATTGGATGTGGGCAGAAAGAAGTGCCAGTCAAAATGACTTCCATTTGTATAAAGGAGTGGGCAACATGTCATTTAATAAAGCAGATTTGGAGTATTGTTGGAATCAAGAGGTGAGTCTGAGATTCCTAAGGATAAATTGGCTAATGTCTGAGGGAGATGCCATGTACAAAGTTATACCTAGAAAAGCAATCAATATGGTGAATAAAAACATAGGGTTTGTAAAATTTAGATGCCATTTAAATCACAAGAAAGCCTGAGATTATTGGGAAGAGACAGTAACATGATAAAGGAAGACAGCCTGGTACTAAGTACTGAGAAACAAAAAAAATTAACTGACAGGTAAAGAAGAAAGAAATAGCATAGTCTTTGGGGTCTGCATTCTACACACCTTTCAGGAGATGGTAATTTATCTCTTTCCTCCTTTTGTTTACTATATTGACCTTCATAATACACTTCTGTTGCTTTATAACCCCTTCCTCCTTGTCTATTTCACTCTCTCAAGTTTCTATCACCTGTTCCCTGGAGGCACTTCTCCTATCAAGGTCTTGCACAAAAATGAAGTTTTCAGACTCTAATTTAAATAAAAGAACCAAAGAAACAGAAATACTGTTAAGAGAGTTTGTTAGTACCAAAACAAAGAGGCTATACCAACAGGTAAAAAGTAGAAAGGAATTTTTAAAGCTGCTAAGAGATGGAATAAGATTCAAATATATGAAAATCATTGATGAACCACAAAAGCACTAAAACAGTGGGGATATAATGAGTAATGGAGTTTGTGTGAAAGATGAGAAATCAGACATCAACTAGCAGAAGGGGATGCAGAGCAAGGGAAAGTTTTGCTCTGATTTACAACTTTCTGGAATATAAGAGATATTAGAACATATAAGAATGCTGATGGGAATGACCCACTAAAAAAAAGTGGAGGACATAAGAAAAGTGATATTTGAAAAAAGTTACCTGAAACACCGAAAGTTTTAAAATGAGAGTTACCTCTTCCAATAGGAGGGAAGAAAGAGATGACTAGATGATCACAGATATAGATTTATGTGAGAAGACAATCTAACAACTTGTATATGGTTTCTCTGTTCATAGTGAACTATGAGATCAGGTCATCTGCTTCAAATGAAAGAGGACAGCTTGAAGCATGTGAACAAGGAAGTGACTAGTCACCACAGTGAATGGGAGGCTACTCAAGAATCTCAGTATTAAGTTATCGTTTGCGGCTCATGACCATTCATTAGCTGTGATCCCAACCTTCTGTTGAGAGATTTTGTCCAGAAGTGCTCAGTTCCATGGCTGCTGGCCCAGAGAAAACACAATGTCGGAGTCATCATTGTGGTTTGTAAGGTGGATGTGATGGAATAAGAAAAGGCTCAGGGAATTGAGGGCATTTACAAGAGTCATTAGAAAGAGGGGCTGTGGAACATGAGCTATTGAAAGAGGGAAATGAATTCCTGAGGGACTTGATAGATAAAAATAACTGATAAGGATAACAGATTACAATTCTCTGTGAGGTCAAAGGATTGTCACAGTGAGAGTGTTCCCAAAGGATAAAAGGGTGCTAAGCAAGTAGGATTTATGAGAGAATGATTTTCCTTGTGAGGTTTTAGTGATGAATTCTGTTGAGTGTTTCAGCTTTCAAAAATTTCTATAAATTCTGTTCTGTGTATCTGGCTATGCAGGGACAATATGCGTGCTTTTTATTTGTCTCAGAACAACTGCTTATTGCTTTTCCCTATTTGTCAAAAATATTCCTTGTAAATGGGTTTCGATCACCACATAACCTGCTTCTGGAAGGCTTTGTGAATCTAGTGTAGTGTTCTGAGATTCGAGAAGTCATATATGTCTCTTTCTGCATTTCCATGGGACATCAAGGACCTTCGAAGGTGAAGAAATAATGACACCTAAAACAAATGACATTACAGCATCATAAGAATTTATAAAGTACAATATTAGTGTTGTGTCCACTGCTATCATTCTATATACTGGCATATGACTGGTATGCTCTTTCTATAACCAACTATTGAAAGGTGTGTTTTTTTCCTCTCTAGATCTTTGTATGTGCTTTTGGTTGAAGTGACCTCCTTCTGTTACCTCATATTCTCCCTTCAAAGACTGCTCAAACATTATCTGCTGGGATATCCAGCTTGACGATTTCTGTCCTTCCTCTTAGGCTTGCTACTTCATTCATTTTCTGTGCCTGAATGGAATTTTATACTATAATTTTTTGTCTTACTCTTGACTGTCTCTTTACTTGACTGTGACTTTTTGAAGGCAGAAAATATGTTTATTCATCTTTGTATTTTCATGCCTACCCCAATTCCTGGCATAGTTTAGGTGTTAAGCAAATATTTGTTTAAAAATTGCTGGTAATATACTCATGAATTCCATTTGCCTTTTTATAAAGCATGTAGTCATTAATGGCAACTATGATATTATTAACTGGCATAAAATTATAAGCTGGCAAACTGAATATTCCATTGTTCACAGTCAGAAGAAAAGTGTCACCAAACGTGTTGTGTAACGAAGCAGATCTACAATGAGGAGTGTATAACTCCTGAGCTGTAGTGTACAGAGGTGAGTTAGAAGGTAAACAAGAGGTAGTGATGCAGTAGTGCCCGATTTATGAGAGGCCCTAGGAGCACAGATTAAAATGCAAACTGGCAATCAGATTAAAAGGGCTGATGAGATCCTAAACACATCCCTTAGGCCACCAGAGAGCTTGGTGGAGCCTTGCTGGGAGGACTGCAAGCCATTGAGGGGAGGGAAAAACCAGACCTCCCACCACTGAAATAATAAGAGATAAAATGAAACCCACTTATCAGATTTTAGAATTTTTATATGGACATAGAAACCTTCAAATTATTTATTTATACATAGTAATATCAAGCTCCATCTAGTGCCACTCCAAAGGGAACTCTTAAATAATCAAATAAAATGTTAAGGTTTCTCACCAGAATTATTTGGAGGAAAAAAAGACACAAAGGATTTTGAGATATTTTTTCCTAATAATATACTGTTAGGTGGAACAAAAACATTCCTGGTTTAATTTTATTTTATATCAAAAAGGCTCACTTTTTACCGAGCACAGTTGTACAATTTTTTTGGTTTTATAGAAGCCTAAATACACGTATTTTTTCTAGGTTTATGTCCTAAAAATAAGACATTTTCCAAGTGACAAAATCACTCCAATAAATCAGTTTTAACTCAAAGATGGCCCTACGTATTTATGTAGTCTTACTTTATAATTTACAATAAATGCTAATTTTAAATTAGCCACTTATGTTTAGCATACATTTTAGACACATCAGATGCTTTTAGTAATGGCAATGTTGCAGTAGCACCAGCTTTATTTTGACTTTAAAAATATATTTTTTAACATAGTAGTTTAAACTATGAAGTCTGTTAACAGATTTCAGAGGGGGTAAATGATGGATATTTTCCCACGTAGGGAAACTGAGGGAGATAATTTGATTCATCAGAGGCCATTGCCAAAACTTGGGAAGTAAATAACTAAATTTAATTTTTTTTAAAAAAAAGCAAATTAATGAAAACAATTACAAAATTAATAATATGGATTCGAGTGCCTTGGTACCTAAATAAGTAGATTTTTATTTGTGTGTTTGTTTCTCCCAATATTAAGAGATTCTAGGTTTGTTATTATGGGAGATGAAGCATCCGTGTGATTTCAGAATGCAGTATCTAAGCATGATCTTGGTTTTAAATGGGGAACAAAGGAGGAAATAAAAAGAAATACAAAAGAGGAAGCAGGATGACAAAGAGAAATGAAAAATAATTGAATGGAAGGGCAGGGTGTCTGCTGGTTACTATGTGTGACTGAAATTTCTAGGGTTCTGACAGTCATCTCCAGAATCCAGGCTCACATCCCCCCATTTTCCTGGAAGGCAAATAGAAAGACTCCTGATGAAAATCAAATAAACCGTTTCACAGTCTGTTTATCTTGATGCGACAGTTAAGCAGACCTCAGGAGTTAAAAGTTATATGCAGTGGTAGCTGACATGAACAATAGGCAAATAGTATTCCTAGATGAAAGAAGAAAAGTAAACCTCAGATTTTGGTCTATTCGTTAGAGAAAAAGCAAAACTGAAAACAAAAGTAGACCTTGAATAATCTTTCTTGATTTTCACATTGCTAAGCAGAATAGTGGCCAACTTCCTAATTTCAAAATGTCACTTCTAGATGATGTACTTTCTAATCTATTTGGAAATTCCTATCCTTATTTAACTGCCATGTCATCATATTATACTGTTTTCACCCTTTACTTATCACTTTTCTACAAACCACCAGGGTACTGTATTGCCTTCACTGAAATATTTTCATATCATTAATGTCCTGGACAACTTCCACATGTCTATGCATGACTCATACTCTTCCATCATGTTCCTAACTTCTTACATCTCCTGATGTTCAGTTTCCATCCTTTTCAGTCACTCAGTTCATGATCAGAATTGATATTTTGTGCATCCTGACTATTAAAAGTGTAAAATGTAAGTCCACTTTCTTACTAAATAAACACTTACTGTCCAGGTGCTGCTCCTTCCTCATTTGCCTCTACTCTGGGGACCGCTCCAAATTCCCCACAGTCCAGGCTTAAGAACTGATTGTAGATCCTGTGTAGGTCCAGCAGCGCTGTGACCTTGACCATGTTGTTTTGCTGGAGCATCTGTTGAGCCATCCACACATTCATGTGGTGTTTTGAAGTTCCTGGTCTTCCATGATCACACACAATTTTATCAACACCTGAAATTATTTTACTTCTGAAACTAAATGCCCCTAACTCATGCTCAAATCTCTCCCCTCTGTACTTTCATTTTTCTCATGCCCTTGGTCTTCTTTTCCTCTTCCTATACCCTACTGAGCTCGTTACTCCCTTGAGTACTCAGTTTTCTCTTCATCAGCTTCTCTCTACTTCCACATACTTCTCTATTAAACCCCGGTCTGTTATTATAATTCCTTTTTCTCTAACACCATCTCTTCTTTTATTACCTAGTCTTACTACCACATCTTCTTTATAAAATTTCAATTACATGCACGATCCATCTTCTTTAATCTTAGCAACGAACTAATCTTTGGAGTTAGAGAAAATCAAATAAGCATGAGTGTTGTTGTGTACCTTCATACTGCCTTGTGGTTTTCACAAGTCGTTGCTCGACTCCCTTCTCCCTTATTACTTATTCCAAATTCTTAGCAATCTCCTCTCCTGCCTATCTTGCTTCTCAGTGTAGTCCTTTCGCTTTCACAATACATTTTATCTTAATTTTACAGAGAAACTTGATAGTCTCTGGAAGTAATATATTAATCTTTTTATTTTGCTGCCTGAGGCTCTTATGGAATGTTGACTGCTTCTTTGTGTTGTTTCTTTCAGAGGCAAATGAAGGTTACCATTTTTCTCCAAGACCAGAGCCCTATCGTTATGTTTTATCTTTATTTTATCCTTTTATATTTCCTTTCAGGTTCTCACCCATCGATGATTTTGTCTTTCTTCCTCTTTCCTAGGTAATTTCTGAAAGTTTAAACATATTCCTTTATTTAAAAAAAACCTAATTCTTTTCCACATTATGATTTTTTTGCCATATGATTTCTTGTTTTACACAGCCATTTTTTGTTCCACAGTTCCCATTTATTCTTCAACCTCCTGAGGACTCTTTTTTTGTAGTCATTGAAACCATGCAAATTATGGTCACCAGTGTATTCCCATTTGTCAAACACAATGGACCTTTTTTGGTTTCTATTTTAACTACTCCTTTGAAAGCATGTGATACTATTCACAACTTCTTAACTATTCTGTATACCTGACCTATCTTATCCTCAGCTTTTCTTTCTTTACACCATTTTATAGCTGCCTTGAGCATATGCAGCTCTATTTCCCTGGATTCTATTGATCCTTGTATCTTTGAATGTTTCTCTCTCTTAGGATAATATTATCTGTAATAAATTATAACAACTATCCATGTAATAGTGAAAATGGTCATACTTCTAAAACTGTTACACAGATTTAATGTAATCCTAATCAAAATGCCATTAGCATACCTCATAGAACTAGAGAGAACACTCGTAAAATTCATTTGGAACATAAAGAGACATAGAATAGCCAAAGAATTCTGGACAACAAAGGCAGGTCAGGGGTCATCACAAGCCCTAACTTGAAATTATACTACAGAGCTACTATGATAAAAACAGCATGCTACTGGAAAAAAAAAAAAACCAGACCTGAGGATCAATGGAACAGATTATAAGATATAGAAATAACTCCAAATGCACAAAATGCACACCTGATCTGATCTTTCATGAAGGGGCCAAACACATTCACTGGAAGGATAGCCTCTTTAGTAAATGGTACTGGAAAAAATTGTTTTTCACGCATTGAAGACTAAAACTAGATCCATGCCTATCAACATGCACGAAACTAAAATCAAAATGGATCAAAGTTCCAAATATTAAAAAGAGAAACAGTAAAAGAGAAAATGTAAATAAGAATAAAAATGTACAATAGATATTGTGAAATAGGAAGAACTTGTTCACAAGAAAAAGGGAGGGGGAGGTAGAAAGGAAGGAAGGGCAAGAAAAAATGAGAAAAGGATAAATTGAAAACACAGCTTTGTGAACAGGCAGGGGAAGGAGTTTGAAAGGAAAGATGGGAATGGGAATGGGGAATCAGGATATATCATGTATAGATACAAATTTTCTATAATGAATATGATCATTCTGTATACCTGACTTGTACCAATGAATTTAAACAAACAAGAAAACCAACTAGCCATGTGATTTTTAAAAATTTTTTTATTATTTTATTTTTAAGAGAATAAAACCAAACAAAATAACACAGAATAAAGCCAATCAAAATAAAACAATGAAGTGATACTGGATTTCAAAACAAGGTAACAGGAAATCAACAATGGCTGCTGTAATGCCTCTTGTTATCTTCAAAATAGCTAGTCATACCACCAGACCTAATAAAATCAAACAAAACAGAACAGAATAAAACCAATCAAAACACAATAGTGAAAGTGATACACAAAACAAGATAACAGGAAGTCAACAATGGCTACTATAATATATCTTGTTATCTTTGAAATAGCTGCCCATGCCATCAGGTATAATAAAATCAAAACAAACAAAATAGAATAAAACCAAACAAAACAAAACAGTGAAAACAATATAGGACTTTAAAACAAGATAATAGGGAATTATCAATAGATACCACCTTCCCTTTTTAGACATTTCCTCCCATTTCACTTTCACAATATCTATTGTACATTTTGGATCCCACTAACTCCTTCAGTTTTTTATACTAGGGAGACAACACGATGTTCACCTATGTGAGCCTGAATCATTTCACCCAAGAGCATCCATGATCTCAAGTTGCATCAAAACGCATCATGATTATCCTTCTTTATAACTGAGTAGCTTTCCATTGTATAAAAATGCTGTATCTTTCTTAACCATTCTGTGTTTGATGGGCAAGCTACTCCTGCTTTTTTCTGATTCCCTGTCACATGGAGCATTGTTTTCTCTCCTTTGACTTTCAGTGTATGAATTTCCTTTTGAGTTAATGTGTTTCTTGAATGCCACTTATTGATGGATCTTGTTTCTTGATCCACTCTATCTTTGTGTGTGTGTGTGTGTATGTGTGTGTGACTGGGGATACAACTCATGACCTCATGCCTGCCAGGCAGGTGCTTAGGCCACTGAACTAAATCCCTGGCCCCTCTGCCTTTTTATTGGTGAGTTGAGGCCATCCACATTAATGGTTGTGGTCAACATGCACTAGTTTATCTCTTTCATACATTTTTCCTGCCATTAGCTCCCTACTTTTCCCCTCTATTCAATTGTCTGCCCTGCTCAGCAGTCCCACTCTGTTGCTGTTCCTGGAACTGCGGTCTTTTTTATGTCTCTCTATAATATTCTTCAGT
>RJWT010035291.1:0-13490 GCA_004365215.1 Cuniculus paca
TCCACTAGAGACCAAGGACTTAATATAACTGTCTGAGAACTGAGAAAGAACACTATATGTGGCCTTCATGTGTACAAGTACAGAAAGTGTCTTACCTGAGACCTCTAGTGAGACTCGGGGCTCCAAGAAGGATACCTTAATGGGGAGCCGTGGATCCCGAGCCCCATCAGTCTTCAGCAGCAAGTCCAAGTAGATCAGCCAGTGATGAATCCGATGGTGACAAAATCTCCTGTGAGGGCAAGGAATTAGAGGATGGCTCTCTGGCGGCTAGGACAGTCGCTCTTCCAGTGGCCCTTGAGATTGCATAGGGGACATGGCCCAGGAGGAGATCGAGGATTTGGGCATTCTCTTGCCCAGTGTCCTTCCTTGTCACATTTGAAGCATGGTCCAGGAGGGGCCCGGGCGACTCCACCGGCTCCACCTTGTTTAGGTTTACCTGTCCTAGGAGCCCTGAGTGTCACTGCTAAGAGATCAGATTGATATTTAGTAAGTTTTTTTTCTTTGTGCCTTTATCTGTTGTTGAAAACACGAAAAGCCACATTAGGAAGGTCTCCCTGTGAGGTTTGAGGGCCAAGTTTAGCCTTTTGTAGTTTTTCCCGAATGTCAGTGGCAGACTGAGAAATAAAATAAGAGTTAATGAGAATTATCCCTTTATGAGAATCTGGTTTTACATTAGTCCAACTATAAAGCATGTTAGAACATTAAATGGAACTATTTTTTTTAACCATGGGTGTTTAAACATTTAAGATGACATTTTGCAACACACATGAATTTGTATTTTTGATATAAGATCATTGAAGAAATTTGTGACATTGTTATACATTACATAAAAATTATCATTTGGCTGGTGACCTCATGTTGGTTTGACTTGAATCTGCTGGCTGGAGTATAAGACAAAGGCTGATGTCTGGACCTGAAAGTTGTTTATCATCATAAACAATCTCAATTTTACATTTTAGATTTGTGTACGTGAAGGCATGAATATACCATAAGATCAGTGATACCAAATTGTCTTAGCCATGTGAAACCTTTGTATTAATATCTTTAAATCAAGAACCTTAATATAACTTTAGATGAAGTGTCTCCTATAAGGCTATGGAGATTATTGGGGCTTCTAATTAATGAACAAAAACTGGTTTAAAGTTACCAGGCAGCTGCTTTCTTATTCATTAATTGAAGTCCTGTCTAATCTCCCCCAACTGAAGAGATTTTTTAAAAAATTATTTTAACCCAGTAATTTTTCAAACAATAAGAGACTCAAGCAGCATTGGAAACATATATAGACGACCTGCACAGATTGGACACAGAAACATATACAGTTTAACAGACAAACATTTTATACAATTACGAGTGCACTCAAATATATTTGGCCAATTTGGATTAATTTTTATAGGTCAATTAACAGAGAACTCTTGAAATAAGAATAGCAAACCAAGGGTATGTCTATGATTGGCTCTCTTTTTTATTAGCTTACCATAGCTGAGTTTGTTCTTGTGAGCTGAGGGTGGAATTCAGAATCACATAAACATCCTTGAAATGTAAATCATAACAGTTAGTTATAAATTTAAACTCTTTAATATAAGTTTGTGGGTCAACAGAAAAGGAACCTAATTTATGGCTTATCTGAGATAGGTCGGCGAGAGCAAAAGGAACATGAATACAAACTAGTCCCTCCAGACCAGGCTGTTCCCAAAGGGGAATAGGGGTTGAGGCTGAGAAAGCGGATTGGGAGGTGTAGGTCGCCATTGTACAGCTAGTTGCCCTACAGATTGGACATCTGAACAAAAAAATGACTGTTCGTCACTATGTAATGAGCAGCTACCAGGTGGCGACTGATTATAAGGCCTGCAAGTTGGAGGCCGCTGTTCCCCCTGTGACCGGCAGTAAGACGGCTGCTGAGAACCATGTGGCATGGGATTGCAAGATAGTGACCAGACACCATGCGGTTTGCTAGGTGGCTGAGAGGCGCGCGACCAAACATGATGAGCCGGCGGGGAAAACAGCACAGGACAGGAGCTATCTGACTGAATAGACCGCTCAGGCTGAGGGCAGTGAGGAATCTGAGGAATCTGAGCCTGGGGGGAGGAAGCAGCAGGGGGCTCAGAAACCTCCGGTTGAGAAGGCTGAGAGGTTTGGGCTTGGGGATATGGGGGAGGGAGAATAAAATCAGGAGGCGCACTGTCTAAGGAGTCTAGCAGGGAGGGAAGGGAGTGAGTGAGAGGGGGACGCGTCCTCAGAGTGAAAAAGGCCTGAACAGAAGGGATTGCTACCGATTTGCTGTTGCTGAGACAAAAGTTATATAAACCTTGCAGGATAGAGGAATCAAAAGTTCCCCCTTTAGGCCATTTGCTGCCGCTAAGCTGGTAGGTCGGCCAAGCCTCCTGGCAGTAAAAAATCAGTTTTTTTGGTTTTTATGACCTTTTTAAGGCCAAGGGCAGCCAGGTTACGAACCAGGCACCCCAGAGGTGTGTTTTTGGGGGGGGATAGGAAATAGCATTCCCCATAGTGACCGAATTAAAGGTGAGCTAGTAAACAGCTTTGCCTCGAGCCGTGAGAGTGGTAGCTCTGCTCAAGGACGTGAAAGCTGCCCCGGGTCAGCTTTGCCTCAGGCCATTTGCCCAAGGGATGTGAAAGCTGTCCCAGGTCACACTTTTCAAAAGAGGTCGTCACCTGTTTTGAAAGTGTGAGAGACGGTCCCAACACTCACTCTCATTGGCTGTCACCAAGAGAACGAGGTAGGGACTCCAGGACAAAGGATAAAAGTCCTGCCTCAGGGTGCTCCCAAGGAACGTGAGAACTATTATCTTTATCCAAGAGACGGGAAGAAGTTTCCCATGTGGACCCACGAATTTAAACGGAACGGAAACGTGAAACTCCGGACAGACGGAACGAAAGCTCACCTGTGACGAATGAGGCTGATCGGTGTTGGATGGAATGAAGCAATCGGCAAGTCAGCAGGTCCCAGAGCATGGAAAATTCAGCTCACAATAACAGCGGAGCTCAAAACCAAGGATAAATCTTGGGAGCCCACGCACTGTTATCTGAGTCACGGCACCATATGATAGGATATTTTAAAAGCAGCACAGAGAAGCAGGAGCGGCGCAGGAGAGAAGCAGGCGATAGCTAAGGGAGGGATTTATTGGGGGTGAGGACGCGGGGAGGAACATTCACCCAGCATGGCTGAACTACTTCCTCCGCCAGGTACAGAGGGGGTGGGGGTTATATGCTCTCTGACTGGAAGGGGATGGCGCTGGGGGCGAGCACTGATGACCTGTAACCGACCGGTGGGAATTTCAGCATTCCGGCGCACATAGAAGGAAGCTGTAATCGGGGAGGGAGGGGCTAGTGGTTTGGCTATACCACTGCCGTTATGTCCAGTAATTTATATTAGGACAGAAACCTTTCACTTATTACGTGATCCCTGCAGCTTTCCTGGTTATAGTGAAGAAACTGGTGTATTTTAAAGGGTGATCCTCTGTCTCCCAGGAGCACAGTGATTTCTGTTCTGGCTGAGCATACTCCCTGCCCCTTCTGCCAGCCGGGGGCCACACTTTGATATGCTAGTGTGGGGGCAAAGCCCACCCCACCCTCACTCATTTTTAAGTTAGATTCTCTACCTGAGACTGGCTGAATGGCTAGTTATAAACCTGCCATTTTTTATAACTGCCTTTGTTTTGGGCTTGCTTTTGCTCAGAGGTTATGAGGCATGAGCCTCTCTGAGCCAG
Source organism: Cuniculus paca (assembly GCA_004365215.1). Lineage (NCBI taxonomy): Eukaryota > Metazoa > Chordata > Mammalia > Rodentia > Cuniculidae > Cuniculus > Cuniculus paca. The sequence continues at coordinate 3,726 of RJWT010035291.1, forward strand.
GCTGGCCAAAGAAAAACCTTTCTCTGCCTCACCAGATGGGTGCTTATGCCATCTGAAAAACACTAGTATCCTGTTTTCCACAGCAATAACTGGTCCGATTCTTTACTGACTTTAGCTCTCATCATAGCAGTCTACAACAGTTTGCGCTTTTCTGGTCAACTCTGTTCCCCAGAAAATGAGTCTTGGTAGAGTAAGGTATCTCTTTACTGGGGTGCTAATTCAAATCTGACTCTTACACAATTTGAAAAGAAAATCATCTTTCTCAATGTGTTAGAAGTATTGTAGTAAGGTGGCTGGTAGGGCACAGGTTGGAGGCCAGGGATGAAGTGTGTTTAGGAATCTGCCGTGAGGAGGCCCAGTCCAGAGAAGCTGAGTCCTTTGCCCAGAATATTGCTGTTGGCTCAGTTGGGTGTGTCTGATTCCAAAGGCCATAGTCTTTCACAATTACATTTCACTGCCTTCCTAGGGAAAAATTGTTTTTGTATATATAAAATTCTTTAATGTATCTTATAATTCTTAATTCCATGGGGATATCAAATCAAATAAAATATTGGTATATGCCTTTTTTTCTCTTCACCCATGATATAAGGGGAAAAAGGATACACCCCAGACTGTCTTGTCTCAGCCTCCAGTAAAGTATGATACACAGCTTTATGTCACTTACTCTCAAGGAATCCTAGACTAGGTGGTACTGATGTAACTGTCCATCACACCTGGACTTGTGTGATGCTGATTGATTTGCAGGAGCTCTGGTACATCAGCAGTTTCATATGATTCCTGTGACAGCCCTGAGACAAGTCGTCCTTGCAGTAGATGGGGTGGAGTCAGAAAGGGAGTCACGTGGAATTGTGTGACCGCAACACCCAGCCCCAGGTCTTGTGCTGTACTGCTTCCAAGTGAACCTGTAAACCCTAGCCTTCATAATGGCTGCAGGACAGTTTACTGTGTCCTATTTAAAGGATGCATTTTGATGAAATGTAAAAGTTACAGTGCCTGAAAACTGTACCTTAATAGTTTCCTGTGTGTTAGGTAGCAATATTGTCTTTTTACATGCCACTAGTTGATGATTAATATTAAGTGGATCGGTTTAAAATGGAAACCTATTATAACATACTTTTCTTTTCCAAACTTAGTCTCTGTAGAAGCTGCAACCCATCCCCATCCTTCAAAATGCAGTGGAATGTACTACGGACTGTGTTTTGGCTGGCACCCAGGATGTGCCTGGAGTCACAGACAGCTGGGCTGTTTGGACACCATCAGCATGTGAAGGGACCATTGCTCTTGCACTATGCCAAGTCCAGTGTGGTTTGGGCACAAAGCCCTCAGGAGCGGTTGCTGCACTTACCTGCGGCCCAGTGCTTGGCAGAAGAACGAAAGCCATTTGCCACACAGTCTTTGCCCAGAGTCCTTCACCACGAACGATGGGTGTGGGATGTTTCATCTACCAGGGGCTTATCATCCAGCACCACCCAGGGAACACCTTCAGAAAAAAAGGAAGAGCCTGATCCTTTGCAAGACAAATCTATTGGTCTTTATCAGCGATTTAAGAAGACATTTAGACAATATGGGAAGGTTTTGATTCCTGTGCATCTAATAACTTCTGGTGTTTGGTTTGGAACTTTTTATTATGCAGCCATAAAGTAAGTTTTTGCTCCTTTGGCCACCTTTATCAGTGTGAATTTCCTTCATTGTTCTGCTGATTGAAAGCCTTAAGTTTTTTTTAATGCTTTTGTGTCTTTCTTGGATTGAGCTGTTTTTCATGTTTTAAGGTGAACAGCTAAGGCTTGCTGTGGAAGGGAATTGTGCTAAACAATTCCCTGTGTGTCACCTTGTTTAACCCTCAGTAACCTTCCCAAACGGATAGTATAGACTTTCCCACTTAATGAGTGAGAAAACAGTCTAGGCCAAGGGAAGTGGAAAGAACTCAGGTGGGAGGTGGGGACTGGGCTGAAATCCCTGTTAGCTCATCCACAGGTACAAGGAGCTTGGAGATAAAGTACTGATCTTAGAAACTCGCCAGTACCACGAACTTTGTACTTACACATTTCTTAGAGTGTTTATAAATGTAAGTGAACAGCTGTTTTGCTTAATAATTGATTAGGGTGGGAAATTCATAAGGTACCTTTTGGCAGAGCCTGGCTGCTATCAGGAAAACAAACAATGAACGGGTCTCAGACTTGTGCTTTGATACTGCTCACTTCATGACTTCAAGGTCAGGCCTTCCAAAGTGCATTGTGGCTTGATCCCCAGTGCTGTGGAACATAATGTTTATTTTTGGGGTTTTTTTTTGCAGCACCAGGGATTGAACTCACGACCTCGCGCTTGCCAGGCAGGTGCTTACACCACTGAACTAAACCCAGCCTTTGTCTTTTTGAGACAGGGTCTCACTATGCCATTCAGACTGGCCTTGAGCTCACTTTGTAGCCCAGGCTGGTCTTGATCTCGCAATAATCCTCCTGCCTCAGTCTCCCGGGTGCTGGGATTATAAGCGTGCGCCACCAGTCCTGGCAAACATAATGTTTTTAAATGCATCATTTTTAAATATGGTGCCTTCCTCCCAGGTAAGTAATACCATGCCATCTTGCTTAGGAGCAGGGGTACTGGTGTTCTGACCAAACTGTACCTGGCCCCTTCAGTCAGCTGTCCATCTGTGTTTGCTGTTGTTATACTTTCCAGAATGCACTGCTATTCAGTGATGATACTGAATGCCTTGAGATGAAGGCATTGATGGGCTAGAGCAGTTATCTGTGAAGCCCACCCCAGGCAGAAGTTTTTCACTTCCCAGGATGGTCCTTGGGAAGCACAGGCTCCCAGAGATTTAGGTACAGAGTACCATCTTACCTGCTGTACACTGCTGATCACTTCTGCCCATCCCTCCATTCTGCTGCTTTACTCACTGTATTGTTTGTTGTTTCATCTTTGGGAATTGTGCCTCTCTTTATGGAAGATTCAGGGTGTGTGTCATGGAATCACTTTAGGATATGTTTGATATTTATAAAAGTCTTTTGAAATGCCCTTAGTTTTTTTTAATTAAGTTTATTGGTAGATTTTAAGTATACATAATGATCACATTCATCATAGGGAATTTATACCTGTACATGATATAATTTGATTCTTTTTTTTCCATTCCCCTACCCTCCCTATAACCCCTCTTCCCCTCCTTATTAAAGCTTTGTTTCCATTTTTTCCCTTTCTCATTTTTTTTCTTTTCCCTTCCTTTCATCCTCACCCCTCCCTAGTTCCCCTTCCCATTTGAACATTTTCTTCCCATTTTACAATATCTATTATACATTTTGGTCCTTATTTACACTTTCAGTTTCTCACACCAGAGAAACAATGTGGTATTTACATATGTGTGTCCAGTTTATTTTACTTAAGACTATAGTCTCAAGACTATAGCATCCATTTGCTAGAAATGTCTAAAGTTTATCCTTCTTTATGACAGAGTAGTACTCCATTATATTAAAAAATACATCATCTTTGTCCATTCATTAGTTGAAGAGCATTTGGACTGTTTCCAAAATTTAGCTATTACAAACTGCCACTAAAAGCACAGGTGTGCATATATCTCTGTGGTATGATGCTTTTAATTCTTCTGGGAAGATACCAAGAAAGGGAATAGCTAGATCAAATGGAACCTCTAGCCCTAGTCTTTTGATGACTCTTCACACTGATTTCCACAGTGGTTGCACCAGTCTGCACTCCCACCAACAGTAGAGAAGAGTCTCTTTTTCCCCACAGCCCTATCAGCATTTGTTATTGGTTGATTTCTTGATAATAACTATTCTTTCTGTGGTGAAATGGAATCTCAGCATTGTTTTAATTTGCATTTCTCAAATGACCAGTGATTTTGAACATTTTTTCATATATTTATTTGCCGTTTGTCCTTCTTCATCTGAGAAGTGTCTATTCTCAGATATTCATTTATGTATTGGATCTTTAAATTTGGGGGTCTGATTTTTTTTTTAGTTCTTTATATATTCTAGATAGTAGTCCTTTGTCTGAGGAACAGCTGGTAAAAATTTTTTCCCACGCTGTGAGTTGTCTCTTCATTCTGTTGGCTGTTTCTTTTGCTGTGCAAAAGCTTTTTAATATGAGATCCCAGTTGTTGATTCTTTGTGATATTTCCCATGCAATTGAACTTTTGTTCATGAAGTCTTTGCCTACACCAGTGTCTCCAAGCTTCTACTTATTCCATCATCCAGGAGAGTTAGTCTTTTCTGTTCTAATGTCTAGATCTTTGATGCATTTAGATTTTAGTTTAGTGCATGGTGAAAGATAAGGATCTAGTGTTAATTTTAAAAGCAATGTACATTGTATGTTGGTGTCAAAGGTATGTCACCAAGTATGTCACTTTGTTGGACTTACAAACAAATGCAACTTACAAATGCTGTCCTAAAATGGAACTCATTTGTAAATCGGGGACTTACTGTACTTAAATATCCCTGCTTTACAGTAATGGTCTACCCTGTTGTGAATTTTAAAGGCAGCAGGAAAAATCTGAAGTCTTGAAATGTGAGTTGGAGCATTCTAAGGAAGTGGTATTGGGTGAGGAAGCAAAGGTCAGGTAAATTATTCTGACCCTGTTCTCTTAGTTTAAGGTTGTTAATTTTGCTCTAGTGCTTCTACTCTCCTCTTCCCCCCGTCCCTGAACTGGTACTGTGCACGACTGCACCAGCATGTTGTGTTATGTTATATTATGTTTATTTTATGTTATTATGTTCTTTTATTTTGTTATGTAATGTTATTTTATGTTATGTTATCTTATGATTTTATTTTATTTTATTTTGAGACAAACTGTCTCTAAGTTTCCCAGGCTGTTCTTAAACTTGTAATCCTCCTGCCTCAGCCTTACTTTCTAAGTACACTAATATCTCATGCAGATGATAAGATACGACTGAACATTGATGCCTCTGGGTATACTACTGTTCTTCAAATAAAATATTCTTAGAGTGAAATTAAAGTGTTCAGTAATGCAGAATCAACTTACAAACAAAATATAAATATCACAAAATACAGTAATAATCTCTTGGAGATATTTATCCTTAAAGTCTTATTTACTTGAAACTTACTTTGTTTCTTTCCTAGAGGAGTGAATGTCGTTCCTTTTCTCGAGCTCATCGGGTTACCTGACAGTGTTGTGAACATCTTGAAAAACTCCCAGAGTGGAAATGCCCTGACGGCTTATGCCATGTTCAAGGTGGGTACTACCAGCTCATTCCCCAAAGAACTTTTGTAAGCTCATAATGCTTGTTTTTAAACCTAAAATATTCGCCTTTCACATACCATTTTCAAATGTGAGTACAGTAAGGCTTGATCCTCCACAGTACACCCACCTTGTGTGGCCAAGGTGATAGTCGCATCCTTCACGTTTCCCCTGTTGATGTTTTGCTTTGTTTAATCAGAGCTTCATACCACCCAACTTCATAGTGACATTTAACGTTTACTTTACTGTTTCTAGTAGTTCATCTTTTCTTAGCAAGTAAAGTAGTAAGGTTCAATAAAACACAAATTCTTTTTTCTGTGATGTCCCTTCTTGTTAGCTGTGCTTTCAGACATTCATAGCTGACTGTCTTCTGGATTCAGACATTATAAAGTTTCTACACCTGTGAGTCTTTATTTTTTTATTTATTTATTTTTTTGTCTTTTTGAGACAGGGTCTTGCTATGCAGTTCACGCTGGCCTTGAGCTCACTTTGTAGCCCAGGTTGGTCTTGAACTTGCTACAATCCTCCTGCCCCAGCCTCCTGAGCACGGGGATTACAGGCGTGCTCCACCACGCCTGGCGAGTCTTTATTTTAGAAAGAAAGACTCATAAACTGTGGAATTTAGCCATGTTAATGCCATTCTTCACAACAGACAAAAACCTTATAAGGGCCTATGATGCTTCTATTTAAGAAAGAAAGAAAACAAGTAGAAAATGCTTTACCCTTAGATGTTATTTTATTTTACTTCTGTTGTATAAAAGTTAGTAAAATTACAGTTTATAGTGTTATTCAAAAGTAGCATTGTTAAGCTGGGCATGGTGGTGCACTCCTATAATTCCAGCACTTGGGAGGCTGAGGCAAGAGGATTGTTCAAGTTCGAGACCAGCCTGAGCTAAAAAGTGAGCCCAAGGCCAGCCTGAACTGCATAGTGAAACCCTGTCTCAAAAAGTCAAAAAAAAAAAAAAAAGGTAGCATTGTTTTATTCTGCCACCCCATTACAATCCTCTGGAATGCTGGGATATTCTCTTTGGTTGTAATTTTATCTAGATGGCTAAAGCGTAAGTGTTGAGTGATTCTACATTCAGATGTATTAAATTAATAAATCATCAAGTTCCCAGTTATGGTGGGTACACTTGAACCCTGCTAATCTGGCTGCCTGATGGTAATGTGGCTGACCTGTTCCCAACCTTCTGTGACCCACAACTCCACCTTGTCAGGCCTAGGTCTTGAGACTCGAGTTTCTTTCTTTGGTTACATGTAACCCCTGGAAATTGAGGCTCCTGCCCTGGGTCTGGGGGGTGGGTGTGAGGCTGTGTGTGGAGGCATGCTGGCACACTGGTATCCATCTAGCGGTGTGTGGGCTGTCCTGTGTGCTTTGAGGAACCCACATTCTAACAAGCGCAGCAGGCACAGCAATGTCCTGCTGCCTCCAGCAAAGCCTGTTTGGGGTTTGGCAGAGGTGAGGTGGGAGAAGAGGGTCCCTGGGGCTGCTGGGGCAGCAGGAGATGCTAGTCATTCTGTCCCAAAGCTCACTCACATGTGGCCAAGGATGCATCTGGGCTAGGTCGCATGGGGACAGACATTCACAGAATGTGTACAGGAGAAAGACTCTCTTGTGAGACAATGAAGCATTTACACTGACTGGTTATTGCCTGATACTAAACTCCAACTTAATTTTAGTCATAATCATGTGTTGATCTGCCTGGTTGCTTTCTTTTAAAGATTGCAACACCTGCCCGCTACACGGTGACCTTGGGAGGAACATCCTTCATGGTGAAGTATCTGCGTGGTCGTGGCTACATGTCAACCCCACCACCAGTCAAGGAGTATCTGCAGGACAGGATGGAAGAGACCAAGGAGCTCATCACAGAGAAGATGGAGGAAACCAAGGACAGACTCACAGAAAAATTGCAGGAAACCAAAGAAAAAGTTTCCTTCAAGAAAAAAGTGGAATAGGGTGCCTTATATAACACAATGTACAGACATTTCCTACACTTTAACCCTCTGGAGACTTTGGGCAAAGATACATGCTTCTGATTATTTTTTTGGTTAGTTGCCAAAAAATACCAGTTCTCTGAGGCTTGAAGAACTAGAATACCTTTTTAAAGTTAAATATCACTAGAAAAATCAGTGTTTTTTTTTTTTAAAAAGAAATGAACCCAGTATGAGAATATTGCATTGTAGAAGCAATAAGCAGTAGCTGATGTCTTTCAAGCCAGCGCTGTCTTCCCAGGTCTGCACTCACACTTGTGCTGCTGTCTCCTACCAGCTGTAGTGTGCGCAGGCAAGGAAGCTGGCACTTGGATAACTGGTATGGCCTACCCACAGCCAAACTATTGACACTGGATCATAGCCTTTCTGTTATTCACCAAGGTTTAATGCATCCACTTCTCCATGGGGAGCCATCTTTCACTCCCAGGCTACCTGTGAACAGGAGAACTTGGTCTTTATATAAAAAGCATCTAACACTTTCCTACCATTTAAAAGAGACGTTGTATGAAGAAAGTTGAATAAAAATTCAGTCTTGTATATGCAAATTAGATGAATTGGTTATATGTAAATGAAAAACAAAGCCTTCAAGTTTTTACCTGAAGCATGTCAGAGTCACATTTTTAAAGCAAATACACAACCATGGTAATTTTTAAGGGTGTATGTTGGTAGTGGTCACTAGAACATCAAGTTTTTTAAATCATTTTTCGCTGCTTTAGCTGATCTTTTGGAAGAAGAGTGACTCAAGCTTGAGGTTGTCCAGCCCCTGGAGGTTTGGGCAACCCGGTGGTGCCACACTGCCATGGGGAGGGCTGTCCCTGCCCAAGAAGTGCTGCACTCAGCATAGCCTTGTGGTTTCCCAGCATCTTCACCTGAGTTACTGTTGATTCATTATGGAGCACATCTTAAAATTGTGGCCTCTGTGATTTCTCTTATAGTAAAGGAAAATATCCTTGCTCGGGCATTTCACTTAATTGGTTTAACATGTTCCCAAAAGGGCTGTAATTTGTATATCTTACTGCCCAGTGGCTCTGATTTGAATTCCATTGTCTAATATTTTATAGCTAGCCACTGGTAGTTCAGGTCACCCGGTAGGACAGTTATGCACATACCACTAGTGGTTCAAGCCAACAAGAACATGTTAATAGCAAAGTTGCTGTTAAATTGTCTGCTTCAGCCAGGCCTGGTGGTACATGCCTATAATCCCAGCACTTGGGAGGCTGAAGCAAGAGGATTGCAAGATTGAGGCCAACCTGGATTACACAGTGAGACCTTGTCTTGAAAAATAAAATCAAACAGAAAATCTGCTTGAAAATGAAATTCAGCAGTTGTCAAAGAGGAAAGTTACTGGGATTGGGAGTATATTTTGCAATAACAGCTTTTACTTTACTTCTGACCCTTTGATCGATTTGTAGCCTTTTCAGACATTCACTTGCTACAACAAGGAGTAGTTTAGAGTCCTTACCATGCAGCACACAGATGTCCTGTCCAGTCTCTGCTGTCTGGTAGGGATTTGTTTATTTGTACTATGGCACTTGCCTTTGTACTCACCTACATCCCTAGCCTTCTCCCCCTTTTTTTATTTTAAAGAAAAAACAAAAACAACAACAACAACAAAAACTGAAACAATAGCAATATAGAATTTGAAGACAAGATGATAGGAATTTAACAATGGTTGTTATATTGTGTATTGTTATCTTCAATACAGTTGCTCAGATTATCAGACATAGGCATACAAAATTGATCAAACAATATGAGCACTGTCCTTTCCTTGAACTAATACAATTAGGAGTACAATTATCTTTGATACCTTGTGTGTATATATACATTTTTTTCTTTTCCTTCTTTCTTCTTTTCCCCCATACCAGTTGTTCTTTCCCTTTGAGCAACTTTTTTGCCTTTCACAATATCTATTGTACTTTTGGATCTTAATTACTCTTTCAGTTTCTTACACTAGGAAGACAATACAGTGTTTACGTATGTGACTGATATATTTCATTCATGAATATGGTCTCAAGTTGCATCCATTCACCTATAAAAGCCTCGAGTTTATCCTTCTTTATAGCTAAGTAGCACTCCATTCTATAAAAGTACCACATCTTTTTTATTCATACCTCGGTTGATGGGCATTTGGGTTGTTTCCAAAATCTGGCTATTACAAATTGTGCTGCTATAAACATGGGTGCACATATATCACTGTGGTATGATGTTTTTAATTCTTCTGGGTAAATACCCAGAAGGGGAATAGCTGGGTCAAATGGGACCTCTAGCCTAGTTTTTTGAGGAGTCTCCACATTGATTTCCACAGTGGTTTTACCACTCCTACCAACAGTGGAGAAATGTTCCTTTTTCTCCACAGCCTCTCCAGTATTTGTTATTGGTTGATTTTGTGATGTTTACCATTCTTATGGGAATGAGATGGAATATCAGTGTTGTTTTAATCTGCATTTCTCAAATGACCAATAATGTTGAACATTTTTTCACATTTATTTGCTATCTGTATTTCTTCATCTGAGAATTGTGTATTCATCTCAGTTGCCCATTTTTGGAATTGGTCTTAGAATTTGGTG
>RJWT010035292.1:0-13483 GCA_004365215.1 Cuniculus paca
GTAATCTGAATGTTTGGAATTTTGGTTCGTTTTTGAGAATCGCCCATTTGTTGATTTAATAATTAGTGAGAACCTGCTATGAGCAATTCTTTATTGTGCAATTCTGCAGGGTCAGAATGTCATATAAAACTTAGAATTCCTCAAGGAAAGGGGAGCTTAGTGAAAGAGGCTTCTTCATCCAACCCATATGTCTGAGTAGAATACTTCGCTACCAGCTGTGCTGGACATGCATCTAGAGTGACGATGACCAAGACTATTGTGGTCTTGGAGCTCATGTAACTTAGGGAAGATATAGAAATGGAAGTTAAACAGTGCAAATAAATACATGACTATGAATTTTAATAAGTGCAATGAAAGAAAAGCAAAATATGCCATAGGGAAATTTGCTTAAAAGTAGTGAGAGGAATGATTCTCAGAGGAAATACTCCATGAGATCAGACCTGGAGATAAGAGAGAGTGAGAGTGAAAGAAGTCAAGACAGAATACACAGAATGTGCTACATTTGGGAAAGCACTCAAGTTGCTTCCTTCCACCCCCACAAAAATGATAATAAAAATAAGCTGGGCCGAGGGAATAATGGGCAAGAAGACTGAGAATGTCAGGTAGGACGTCTGGAGGTTATTGTCCATAATTCATTCTGCAAGTCTTGATTTTTTTTTCTTGATTATTCTGGACAATAATGGATTTCAGCATAGATTACAGACTGACAGAATGAATATTTAAGGAATGTAATGAGAATGTAGAGAAGAGCATCTTGTCAGGGGTACAATAATGCTGGAGCAAAAACTTATGAGCTCAGGCGTATCAAGCAGGGGAAAGAAAAGATCCTAAGGAGAAGCAACAGGGTATCAGAGTTTACTGGAAGCTCTCTCTCCTGTCCTGTGTTCCACTTAGCTGTATTTAACTTTCTAAGGGTAGCAGGGGAATCTGCAGCTAAAGAGAGGCCCAGCCCTAAGCCATCAGGTACCTCAGGTGGATGTAAGGGAGTTTTCTTTTATTCCCAAAACTGTGAAGTCTAGAAAGCAGAGAAATGAAGTTAGTCTAAAGAGCATATTACGGAGATGACTCAGTCATGCTGAATAAAGACTGGACAGTGACAAGGTTAGAGACAGGGAAATACTCAGAGTGACATTTCAGTAATCCAGATAATAAATGAGAAAAGCTTTATTTCAAGGCACTGAAAAATGAAGATGAAGGAACAGAACATAGAGGTATCATTGTGAATCTATATGTCTGTTTTCATTTGCTAGTTTTATGTAATACCAAAAATCATAAAACCGTTACTTAAGAACTGAAAATTCAATATACACGTTGTATAATATTGTTCTTAGGGGATATTGTGATCGACATTGGCATATGATTAGGAGGAATAATTTAAGTTTTAATAGGAGATTAAGTAAAACTTGGTTAAACAAGTCTTATAGTGAGGCAAAGAATCTTGTATTCTGAAGTTAAATGAAATGATTTGTTTTACACACCATTTAGGAATGGTGTTCTTTATCTCTACTCTTACTGTAAATACAAGAAATGTGACCAAATTTTAATAGAGACTATCACTGTGCTAGAAAAAAAGTCATTCTGAGTAAAAACCAGTTTCTAAAACTGTATTGTAACCTATCATTGAAAAAAAGGAATACAGATTTCAGTGCATTTGTTTTAAAGCTTTGTGGCTCTTTCTTGCAGGCTACAATATTTTTGGCAAAACATTGAATTTTTAGGGCCAATGAACTGTCAAGGAAAGAATCACACCAACTCTGTAAACAGGAAATTTAAAAACTGGGAGTTTGAGTGATTTTTTTTTTAAATTCACACATCCGTGGTGAAACTTGATCTAAATGAAGGTACTATTTAATTATGATTCTAATAAAAATGTTCATATGGGCAAAGGTAAAAACATCTGTCTATACAAAATTGATGCAATTTGTATTTGAAAACAGTTTTGTAGGATATCTTCCATATAGTACCTTTATTCCTTTGTAGTGCAGTCTTTGTTTTATTTGAAAAGCATTTATTTAGTACAAAGAAAATAAGTGTATGTTTCCCTTGTTTAGATCAAAAGAACTAAATTGGTTTTGACTTCACTAGTTCAGTGTGACCTCAATTTTAATTTAGAGGCACATAAGGAGATTATTTACTATTTATCTCATAGCCTGGAGAAGATGCTATTTTTTTTTTTAGTTTTTTTAGTGATTGTATGTGAGAATATTTATTTATTTTCAGGTCTTGGAACCAACCCCTTGGCTCTATTTATAGCTTTATAATTTGATAGACTGTACAGACTTTTTTTTCTCAAGGGTGAAATAAATTTCTCAAACTAAAGGGACAAGGACCTTCAACCTTATCAAATTGTAAATACATGCGTTACAGTTTACAATGATTAAATCAAAACAATATTTATATCATACCAGTAGATATTAAAGAAAAATCAGTACCTCAAAAAGAAGGGATATGAAGACTGACATTGACTGAGGGTATAATGTAGCTGGACATATTTCTACCTAGAATGGTCAGAATAAGCCAAGAATTAGGCTCTAATTTGGGGATCCAACATAATAACTTTCTTGAAATGATGCGTTATTTCAGCATGTACTAGCATTTTGCTGTATGGATAATCTATTTCTGAGTTTTCTGCTTAGATTAGTTAAAATGCAGGCATCGAAAGAATAATAGTTTGTGTTCTGATTATAATCTTTTACAAACTCACTTTAAGGTCTTAGGCAAGTTTTAAAATTTGCCCAGATTTCAGTTTTTTTTCCAATATAAAATGAGGATATTAATACTGATTTTTCTGGAATTAAAAAAAAATCCACTGGAAAATGAAGTACTTTCAAAGAATAGAAAAATTCTTGAAATGAAAGGAATTGCTATGCAAATCTTAGTCCTTTAGACCGTAATCAGGCTTGTGTTTCAGTGAATCAAAGAAGTGTTTATCCTTAAGATACAGGTAGAGGATAACTACATCAAATAGTGTGTATATTCTTTATTGAAACCACCAGTCTCTTGAAACTTCTGTTTTTGCAGTGACCTTTATCAGAGGGACCCTCTGCTATCCTTTCATTTTCCTGCCTTAGACGTGATAATCTGTAGCAGCAGCCACTTCTGGCCAAGTACCTGTACAAAATTGACTTTATCTTACACTTAAAAACAGTTTTGAAAGATATCTTCTATATAGCACTTTATCCCTTTGTAGTACAGTCTTTCTTTTATCTGAAAAGCATTTATTAATACAAAGAAAATAAGGTAAGAGTATGTGCCACTTGTTGAGATCAAAAGCCAATCTGTTCCTGTCTTAAGTGTAAGTGTCTGGCATCAGAGGCTACGCTGTTGACACCTCCTACTTAGTATGAAGAAACATCACCCATCTCTGAAGATTCATGCCACCACGGTTGCCAGTCAGCTCGTAACAGCACCTAGAAAACTTCTTCATCTTTCATGTCACACTTTTCTTTCTTTTCAACATCTGACCTCATCTAACTTCGTAAAGATGAGCTGTAACCCCTGATCACCAACACTTTCATGACTACAGATAGATTAATTTGCTTTCACTGGGAAATAAACACCATCAACTGTTTTTTTTTTTTAAATCTGAAACATTCTTTCTAATCTACATATTTTCTCCTTCATCTACCCACCCATCATTTATTCTTGAGGCCACAACCTGAAGAAAACTTCCTCATCCCTCCAAAGTGCCTGGAAGTCACTGCGCTTTTCTCCCTTGGAGGACCCATATACAGTACTTGTAATTGCGACTTACTTTTCATTATTTTTTCATCTGCGTAAAGGCAGATTTGCCTTATTCTTATCGTCATTCTATGCTTATTTGCATCTTTGATTTATAATTGAATATCCAGGAACTATTTAGTAAATAAAAGAGCGATATTATCCCTTCTCCCCTTTCCTCTCCAAATCTTATTCCCTCTACTGTGCTTCTCCTCAGATTACCTTGTTACCTTTTCTTTTGACTTTATGTAATTCACATTTTTAGCACATGTTATTCCTGAAATGAGAATGACTATTTAGAAAACACATAATTCTGTTCTTTAAAAGGATACAAAAAATTATATAGATACCTGTGGGATGCAGTCCGCTTAACAGTACTTTGTATGTATTCCATACTTATTGCTTAATGAGCACAGAGCCAATCACCATGCACATTATCTCATTTACTCAGTGTTATAAACATACATAACACATTTTCTCTAGGTTACATTGTGTAACTGTCAATCCAGATTTTCAGTGACTTACAACAGTAACAGCTTATTTCTCACAATATGTCAGCTGTGGTTGTTCTAGGACCATTCCCTATGGCCTTCTGATTTGGAAAAGTAGAGAGCACATTTGAGATGTTTTAGTCCATTTGTGATGACACCAGCAGTTTGGTGATAGCAGGACATGACATTCTTATGGCACAGAGAAAAGAGAGATGTGGTAGAAATATTTGTTGGCTCTTATGAAAATATAGTATTTCCTCACATTGCATTGCCTGAAGAATATTACATGATCAGCACCAATGCCTGTGTCTTTATGTGTTGTCTGTATAAATCAGTGCCATTGCCTATGTTATATGGTCAAGAGAATTACATGGAAAGAAGCAAAGACTTATTAATAAAGGTGAACAGAATCACCTATGGGTTCTAAGCACTGAAAAAAATGAGATGAAAGAAACAAGGAAGAAAGATTACTAAGGACCAGCTCTGTGTTGTGTTTAATAGAGTTTAGGTATTTGTGAAGATACTCGAGACTGAATAAAAGGCAAATACAGTTCTAACAAGCAAGAGTAGGAGTGGTGGGAAAGGAGATTGGGAGTTAGTGAGTGAGGTCACCTACTCCAAATGTAGATATTTAGAAACAAAGATCATTACGTTTTTAAGTAGTAGAAAAGTGAAGAAAATGCCAGAGGATTCTATTTAAGTAATCTTCAAATATTTGTTGTATTAAAGTGTTTTAGAGGTGAACGGTTGAATCCAGCTCTCGGTTTTGGGCTTGCTCAGGGGATGATAATTGCAGTTGTATGTGAGCTGTTGCCTTTAATTCTCCCTCTTATCTCAGTACTTTATCCTACATTCAAGTCCTAAGGTGGCCACCAGATTCCTATTTCCTAATGATATTTTTTAACAATTTTAAGACTTTTGTGTAAGCTAACCTCATGTGTGAGAAACACAGAAATGCCCTGAATGTGAGGCAAAATTTATGGCACAAGAGGCAGGAAACAATTACATTTTGCTTTCTCAGTATTTGAAGAAAATGTATGCATAAAAATACAAATATGCCTGGAATTAACATGAAAGGTACTCCCATATCATCAGACCTTTATGATTTAGGAATGTAGAACTCAAATTCAGTAAAGTTGAAACTTTTTATCATTTGTATAGATTCAATAATGCTTTCCCTTTCTTTTGAGAATATGTGTACACTGTATGTGATATGTTGGGAAAATAAGAATTAAATATATTGTCTTTAAAATTTCGAGAGTTTAACTTAATAGGCCATCTCAATTGGTATTTGCCAAATACTTCTTCCTCCAATTTTCTTGGTGCATCTTTGTTATTGTCTGTGTTACTGTCTCTGTGTTGTATGTACGTCATTTTGTTCCATGTATCTCTGAGTAAGCCATAGTATCTTGACTGCTGGTTATTGTTCCAACTTAAAAGCTTACTTATTAATATTCTCTTGAATCAGAAACTGATTAATAGTATGATAAAACATTAACTTTGCTGTTAGCTTCTTGATGTTTTGTTTATTTCTAAAAGTTGTCATCTATTTGGTGCTTTGTTATTCACAGTATGTGCTCTGTTTGATCTCAGTTTCCATCCACCAGTATTTAGTTGTGGGTCTCTTAAATACCAGCAGTAAGCCAAAGACTGTGTGTACCTGTCACCCAGAGTTTCCTGGGAACTTTTTGCCGTAGCCGTTTTGTAGCCAAGATGAAAAGGAGGGTTTGGGTCATTAGAATTCAGTGACGCCTGTGTGCTGTGATGAAGACAGCAACAAATCAATCTGGGGGTCGGTCGGGTCCCACAGTTGGGAGCAGGACGGCTGTGGCTCACCAAATCATAGGTTCCATTGTAGTCATATTCTCAGCATCGAAAACCAGCTCAAACATTGAATGTGTGGTGAAAAAAATGTTCGAATAGATGACTGAATTTGTGCAAGGAGACTAAACACAAAATCCACAGACTTATTAAATGTCAGGAGCAGGCTCAGAAAGACCAGTACAGCCCCTTACGCTTGACCTGTGACAACCAGGAAGTACCTATTTGTCTGAGAGTTGTTCTCTGTGGTGTCTCGAGAGCCTTTCAAGCTTGGTCATTCAAAGATTCATCTCTGGCATCTGCAAGCAAGAACGATGTTTTACTGTGTCCTTGATCCACTTCTCAATCCTGTTCCCACTGACCACATTTCCTGGTTCATGGCTACTTCCTCCCTCACTAGATGTGTAGTTTAGGTATGCCTTTGAATTATATATGACTGACTATTTTTAATATGGCTAAGGCTGCTTGCTTATTCATTCAAAAAAATCAATCATCCTCAGTGTCCTGCCTCACGGTGATGTTGATGATGATGATGGAGATGACCACTGTTTGACAAAGAGTTTTTATTGACTTGGTTTGTATTCTGAATGTTTTTATTAGGAACTAAGATTATTGTTAGGTGGTTTGTGAGCCTCTGCTTGTAATCTAACTTAATGATAGATGCTTTGTATATAGTTTGCAGTCTTTTCAGTAGGTTTTTTAGAGAATGCCTAGTTACATATTTTTAATATTAAGAAACTAAAGCTCAGAGATCCTTTTATTATCAGTGTTCATAAAGCAGTGCATCCTAGAGGTTTCTCACTCCAGGAGTGTGGGACCAAGATCTTGATTCTCTGAAACTTTGTACCTGGAAAAGGGAGGCACATGGAAGCTGGAACCCCTAGTGGGTTGCACCAAAATGAGAGGCTTTTGTGTTTCTTGCAGGATGCTGTATGCATGTGGTCTTTCTCTGTGAATGGCATCAAGGCAAAGTTTGAAAAACTTGAAAACCACTAATTTATGGCACTGGAATTTCAAGTCATGCCTGCATGAATCCAAAGCCATATTATTTTGCTTTACTACTGATAATTTTTTTTGTTTTGTTTTCAAATTCAAAAGTTTTATTCATCCTCTGAGTTGAGATCTTTTTAAATTTTGTGGCCAATTAAAAAGTGCTGGAACTAGCAGTGATAAGAAACCAAATGACAAGAAGAATGCAAAGTAAATAAAATAGAATATTGTATTAGACATTCAGAGATAAGCAAAAATAAGCAAGGTGGACTGTCTGATTGTAACAGATTTAGAGACTTTAATTAGTGTGTATTACATTAAGAAGGTATAAATAAAGAATTTGAGAGTCATGGGAAGGACGGGCACTTGGCAGGGGCTGCAGTTGATGCAAACATCTGACAGACATCACACAAATGTAGATGAAAGGTAGGCTTTTGGTATTGAGGCAACACTGATGGATGGTTAGCAGGAGCAGAGCAATGAAAATTGAAGATATGTTGTTGGGGATTCTGACTGAATTTTGGAAAGCTCACATATCTTTCATTTTAAATTTTTTCATGCACAAAAAAGGCATGGAAATGGGTCTCCACTATTTGAGAAGCATCGAAATGATACTTAAGAATTACTATGATGCAACTTCCCAGAAAGGTATTTGATTGATTAGAAAAAAAAATCTCAAATTAGTACTTGTATGTGTATTTATGCATATATTTGTCCTTGTCTCATTCTTGGAAGCAACAATAATAATTACTGTTTTGTCAGAAGTGCTCTGGCTTTAGCTATTTTCACGTTTCTTGAAGAGAGACGGGATTTAACTAAGAAGTGGAAAAACTGAGTTCTTAACTGAATTCAAGGCCTAAGAATCAGCTTATTTTAAAATCTTTTCACACTTAATATTTTGAGAGTTCTTGCCAGTTCCTGACATTATTTTGATGGAAAATTTTTGCTAATAGACTCATTTTTGTGCAATGAATGTGAAATTATCTTCCATTCTCCAATTACATTATTCTTTCTCAAGCTATTTCTATCTTGATCTTTGTCTATCGGCACTACATATTTAATGTACACACAATAATATTCTGTATGAAAGTATATGAATAATATATAGCTGACAGAAAAATAAACAATAACTACAAGTTATGCTGCAACAAACAACCCACTAACATTGATAATTTTTAAGTGACCCCACAGAGCAATTATCTTATGAAAGACTCCACAAAGACCTGGACATACATGAGGTCTAAGAACTGCAGCAAGCTGGTAGATTTATTATAGGAATCACTTTTTAAGATTACAGTAAATTTACTGATAGCAGTGTACGAGTACAGTAAGTTCATTTAAGCAGGATTAATGGAATTTAGACAATCTTAGAAATCTGAGAAATTGTTTACTCATAGTTTTAGATTATATTCATTGCTCACTGTATGTGAAAATGCTGTATCGTTTGGAGACACATGAGCTGAATTTCTTAAAGTCCTTTATTTAACAACAAAGCAGTTCCATCAGTGTTGCTCTAAAATCACTGCCACCCAGTGGGACTTCCTTGGATGATGGAGACCTTCTGTCCACCCAGCAGTTGCTACCACGTTTGTTTCTCAAGCACTTTAAATGAGTCTAGTGAGAATGAAGAGGTGATTTTTGTTTTAATTTTAAGTAGTCGCATGTAATTCCTGACTACTGAGTGAATACACCAGTCTTCAATGATAGACCGGGTCATATTTCCAATGTTTTGAGTTAAATGTTTTGTGAAAGTTCCATCTAAGAACTCATACAACTATAGGAAAAACTTACATTAAGAGACCCTTCTCCAAAAAAGTGTCTGTTTTTATGTTATAGCCACATAGGCACAAATTTTAGAAATCAGTGGGAGTTTCAGTTATTCCATTTGTGTGACAACCTCAAAAGTGACAAAATTTACCATTGTCCCATTACATTTGTGGTAGTTCCAGGAATTACTGTGAGAAGTATAAAGGAGGGTGTTTGAAAATTCACTTGCTTCAAAAAAAAGTTTTTGAAATACGTAAGCATTTGTCTCAAAACTATACTGACAGTTGAGCAAAAAAGAAGCAGAATTTAATTGAGCTTTCTTTGTCATGTTAGTGCAGTGCCAGTCACAATAGTAAATCACTTATTAGATCACAAAATTATGTATGTACTATAGCATGCATGCAGAAGCAGACCACATTAAAATAAACCCTCTAACTGGCCAACTCAGACTCTCCTGCCAGGAGCAAAGTAGTGTGGGAACGTTAGCAGCACATCAAGAAAAGCAGACAATGTGCACATTTTGACTTTTTTTTTGGTCAAATTTGACAGTAATGCCCCTTCATATTTCAGTGTGTGCTTAAAAATACAGAAACAAGGTAGTGCTTTTTGGTCTTATGCTGAGGTTTTAGTGATCATGATTTCTCCTCCTTGCTGCCTGTCATCCCACTCATTATTTTCAGGACAGGTGGAGTCACTTTGCTGCTGGGTGAGCGTGAAAGGAGGATCAGCACCTATACTTGAGGGTGTCCAGCTCCACCTACACTAGTGCTGGAACCTTGTGTACAGGGTGTGGGTTCAGATGGTCCCAGCGTGTCAGTGTGGAGTGGGTGCAGGCAGTCCATTCAGTTCTGGAGTTGGTGTCAGGAGTCCCACTGCTCACAGCTGTTGGCAGCACTTCCCATCTTCAGTTTTCTCAGTAGTAAAGGGAAGGTTCTGGTCTTACATCCCAGTCTGTTCAGAACTCAATTCTGGAAGGAAAGTGTCATTTATTAGACTCCTTTGAAATCTAATAGTTCTCATCTGAGTTGGTTAGAAATGAGATGGAGGCTTTGAGATAGTTCATTACAATCTCCAGGGGGTTTTTCTTAAAGCACATTTGATCTCATCATTCTCTCTTCTTTCCAACTGACCTCACCCCAGTACAAGCCCTGTAAGAATCCCCATTGAGAGCTCACCTTGACAGTAGAGAGACCCAGTTAAGATTTTGCTTAGCGTGGACTTGCACACCCCACATTTCATCCTTGCACTACACAGGGCTGCTCTACCGTGAGATGTTCTGTGTGTTGGCTTTGGCTAGAGTCATATGTGCTGCAGTTTTCTTTTTGGTTCCCTTAATACTTAATATAGCCTTTAATCTGAATAGCTGGAATTGTCCTTAAAATGTTCATGAGTTTCTAATTCTATATTACTTCTTAATAAATATACCTTATTGTAGAATGGCTAAAATTGTTACTTTGGTACTAAGTAAAAGGACCAGTAAACCAAATGCTATGTTTTTCATATTCTGAATGGTATAATTTTATATTGATTTAGTACCTATTGTTGAGGAAATCAATGTGAATAAAATAAATGTAGTTGTCTTTTTGTTGGCCATACATCCATTGGAGATAATCTAAAAAAACAAACAAAAAGAAAATCACAACACATGAGGAAGATTGATCAAACTTGCCAGAGGGTATGTCTTAAATGAAGTGTTTATTTCCAGGAAATAAACTTTATGACTGCTAAATAAAAATAATAGTAATAGTAATGCTAATTTTGAAAGATTCATTATGTACCAGATGTACCAAATGTAGTGCTGAATCTGTAATAGATCTGTAATCATCTGTTTTAATTCAGTCCCTCACTAGAAGTGGATACCATTGTTGGTACCATTTCTAAAATAGAATGGTGAAACGTAGAGGAGCTGTATCATCAGTACACCTCAGAGCTATTCATCCTGACATCTGTTGGTATAGACATGATTTATTTCTGGGATACATTTTAAAAATTGCTATACATTTTTTTCTTATTTTATTCAGTTAAAACTATGAGTCAGCAGAGGTTTAATCTTACAACATTTTACATCTTACAACATTTTAGATCTCCTATTGGACAGTTTTAAATTAGGAAACCATTTTTTCCCCACAGTCATGTCTAAAACTCAATCAAAGGTGAACCCTCCTAATTAATGAGGGTTCATGAAAGAATATTATATTAAATTAATCTGTAATTACTCTTAGTATAGTGAATATGAAAAGAAAGTGAATATGTAGATATGTGTGTGTATTGGTTGGTAGGATGCAATACAAAATTGACTAGAATGCAGCTGAGTGCAAACATTGATTTGAAAAGCGGGTAACTAACCTCTGGGTAAATAAAACAAAAGGGTTTTTTGTAAGGAAAAATGATTTTTCACAGAGGGAAAGTTTAATATGCCTTTCAAATAATGCATATAGATTTCCTCCAGGATAACACAAATTCTGCGTTCAGTTCCTCCAGTACAGTTTAGAAGCCACATTAAATACAAGCAAAATATTTGTAAGGTGTTTAAAATGTAGTAATAGGTGATGAAAAAAACTAAAATATTTTTATGTAAAAATGCAAGGAAAATACTGTAAGTGCATGGAACCCTTTGTTCAATGTGTGTGTGTGTGTGTGTGTGTGTGTGTGTATTTTGACATAGGAAGTTAAATTCACAAAATATTTTACTGGTAATGAAGATTATATTGTCATCTTGTCTAATGAATGACATGATGTGTATTATTCACAATGAAAATCAAGAGAACTATATATAATGTATATTCAGATAACATATAAATTCATGTTTTGGATATTAATAGACCTCACAGCTCACAGTTTGAAATATATCTCTCTTATAATAATACAGTGAAAAGCAAAGGATTTGATTTTTCAAGTGTGTATTGGGGAGGAGGGGTTGAATATAATATTTGAAATAAATTTTCCAGTGAAGTGTGAATTCTAAACCTCTCATTCCAACTGTGAATTCCTATCTCCTGGTGAATGTCGGAAACCCATCATGTGGTGTGGTTTATTTCTTTAAGACTTTGTTAATAGTTTAAGATGTCAAAACTCTTTGGACAGTGATGCCTTAGGCAGTTTTTCACATAATGACAAACAGTGCTGTTAGTGCTAGGCAGAATGGGGTTGACCCTGGCCAATGACTGGCTGAGTGTCCCTAGGCAAGTTATTTGTACTCTACAGTCCTCAGTTAATGCTTAAGGCAAATAAGGCAATAGTGGTTACTTCAGAGTTGATGTGAAAGGGAACGAGACTCTGTCAGTTATCACAGTAACTGGCATCTAGAAGGCGCTTAGAACTCCATGTGAATGTCTGTCTGAGCGTCTCCCCTGACTTCGTTTTCCGTATGAGACAGTAAGAGAAAGAAAAATCAGTAGGTCTCCTATCAGATGTGGAATTGCCAGAGAACCAGGAAGAGTAAGGGCTAAGTCTGCTAGACAAACCTCATCTGTTTCGGGGTATGGTCATATTTAAGAGTGTATTTATCTAATGTGCCCTTGGTCAACAATCTATTTTAAAGTAGATGTGAATATTAATTTGTGTCTTTTTACCCATGGAAGTAGAATATATTTACAGTACTTCTTGTATATAACAGATTTTCTGTAACAATGCTGTTTTAGCATTTTATGTGGAAAAAAATACAGACAGTATTTAGGAGTAGTAGTACATTACTCAAAGATGCTTAACACTTTTCAAATAGAAGCATACCTAATAGTTTTACATAGCCAGTTAAATATAAATTATAAATGCTATGTAAAGAAGTTTCAGGACAATTCACGGTTAAATTCTAGTGATATTTAAAATTCACACACCAGCAGTTGCAGCCTTAGGCATGTTGACCATGAAAATTTTGAGAAAATTGTATTACTCAGTTTTTATTGGTTTGGTTAAAACTTATGTTTGATAAACACATCTATTTTAAAGTATTCATAAGTCTAACACAACAAGATAGTTCATACATATCATGGTCTTTCTTTGAGAGTGTGTGGTCTCCTTCAAATTACTTTTGGGGACTCTGTGCAGTAAGACTATGTTACACTTTCGGAGTGTGATGCTTCATGTGAGCTACTAGCATTTAACAATATGTAAAAGATGTACAAGCATATAAGTAAAACATAAATTAAAACGAGATTGGTGCTGTGATGAAGTAGAATTGGGGCACCGTTGAGGGAAACCATGTTTCTTGGATTAAGTATTATTTTGGAAGCATGAGAAATGTTTCCAAATAAGAGAACTAGAGTTTTTTTCCTCTAAGCATCTTGCTCAAGATCCTCAAATTAAGCCAGGTGTAGTGGTACACACTGTAATTTCAGTGCTCCAGGAGGCTGAGGCAGGCAGAGCAGAAGTTTGAGCCCAGCTGGGCAATTTAGTGACTTAGTGAGTGGCTGTCTCAAGAAAAACTATAAAAAGAACAAGGATATAGCTCAATGTGAAGGTCTGAATTCAATCCCTAGTACTACTCCGCAAAAGCAAATCCCCACTTAATTGTTTATATTGGTGGATCTGTGCTGCCTGTGCTTGGCTGAACATGCTTTCCTGTTGGGAGTAACAGGCGTCTCTCCTTACTGGGTTAGTACTGCTCCAAAGAGTGACTCACCTGTTGCTCTTCCCTACGCTCTCTGTTGTGCTTTCACCCAACAACAACCTGATCAGTGTCAACTGTGTCCCATAAT
>RJWT010035293.1:0-13492 GCA_004365215.1 Cuniculus paca
CTATTGTATTTACCACAGAAAGATCCTGGCTAAACTAACCCCCCAAAACAATCAAAGAAACATAACTGTTTTGTTCTACATAGTCCTTGTGGAAGATCTCACATTCAGGTGAAATAATCTAGTACAATTGTGCCAGTAACTGAGAGAACACAACCCCTGAGCCGGAACAGCCAATGTCCTAAGAAGGATGGGCTCTGAGCTGGACACTTGCATAGATTATTGTTAATCCTTACCCAGACCTTACAAGAAGGCCTCTCACCTCAATATGCTGATGAAAGGAAGAAGCTGAAGTTAAGTAACTACCTGTCGCCACACAGGTGGAGAAGGTAATGGAGTCAGGATAAAATCCAAGGTCACAGGGAGTCCAAAGTCCATATCTACAGTCATCACCTACTACATCTCTTGTCATGGTCCCAGTCCCTTCACTTGTCCATATTTAATGGACAAACAGCATGTTTTGGAAAACTGAATAAGATTGGAGGTACCACTAATTTTTAAAAACAAAAATGATAATAATTAACATGAATGTGAAGAAAAATAATAGCAATTAATGTATGTGTCATAGGCTGAATTGTGTCCCCTACAATTCATGCGTTGAAGCTCTGTATCCTAATACCTCGGAATATAACGGTATTTGGAGTTACAATCATTAAAGCAGTGATAAATTTAAAATTTGTACTTTCAAAGAGACATTGAAGATATCACACAAAGTGAAGACTACCTGAGGATTCATTGAGAAGTTAGCCATCTAAAAGCCAGAAAGAGGGCTCAGAAGACATTAAACTTGCCAACAGTTTGATCTTGGACTTTTAGCATCCAGAATTGTGAGGAAGTAAATTTCTGTTATTTAAACGATTCAGTATGTGATATTTTGTTATGAAAGCTCTGGAAACTAATCCACATGCACACACACACACTCATACACATATGTGTATATAGTGTATAATATATGGAAGCACATACACAGTGTAGAAATAAATATATGTGTACATGTATGTATGTCAGGAACACTTAAGATGAAGCTAAATTTTCTACTAGTTACTAAATAATATTTAATGTTTTACACATGAGGAACTTGTATCAGGTTAGCTGTTAAGTACTGTGCTTAATTTTTTCGCAAACCATTTTCCCAGAACTTCTGAAGCTTTCTGGTGTTAGGGTATAAGCAAAGAAAATGAGACTCGAACTCAGACACACTGGCTTTCAGCCGTGGCTTGTCACTTATTTTCAGCAATATGACCTTGGGAAATATGCCTAGGCTTTCTAAGCCTATGCTCCTTTATTTTTCAACTTCAGCTAACATTTCTTGAGTATCTACTACAGGACAGATCATATCAATTTTCTTTGCACAAATCATTTCAATTTGTAAAATGTGATAACAATGCCACCTAGCAGGGGTGCTGTGATGATCAAGCAAGATGATACATATGCAAAGGCTTTGTAAGATGCACAGATTCAGACGAATGCCAGGGTGTGTCATTTTTCTGTTTTCCACATCAGTGCCTCTAAATGATAAAACTGTAATTTTGACCTTAGAAACAACTGCTTATCTAGTTTATGCTCTAGCTCAATGATCCAGAGGTAATCTAAGAGTTATACTAATCTTCTCCAAGCTTAGTTTTAAACCTACAGCTTTCCCGTTAAATAAACAAGTAAACTTCAAAGCCCGAATAATATCTAGCACATTCACATGGTGAATAAATGTAAGGGTTTCAATGATGTAGCTCAACATATTTTTCCAACTGTCTCATTGCATCTAGGTTTTCAGAAAACTGAAATAGCTCACCATCTTCCTGTTCAAAGCCAGGACTTTGCTTTGTAGCTCCTATGCCAGGGAGCCCCTTCTCCAGTTTTGGCTATTGGTGAAACATGAAGAGTATTGAGTATGCAGTCTGGAAAGCAGTATTTCCTCAGTAGATGGAAGTTGTTCTTGTATTTACTACTCCTGTTACCATCACCATCGTCACTTCCAGCCTTACAGTTCTACTGAAATATTTCTGCCTCTATAAATTTTAGAAGCTAAAGATGAATTCACCCTCCCCTATACGCTAATTGCACTATATCCTAACCTCTTTAGAGAACTTTAGTCAGATTCTGTAATATGAGGAAGGTCCATGTCCATTTATCCAGAGTGTAACTGCTGAGCACCTACTTTTTGGTGGAGCTTGTGTTGGGAGGGATCATTTGGATAAGCTGGATCTTCTGTGCAGCAGCTTTCGGTCTACCGGGAGTGACACACAAGAATCAGGCATTGCCATATCTCATCTGAATTACATGGAAGCCTCCAAACTGGTCTCTTTTCTGTGATTACACCTCGGTACTGCAGCTAGGGTGAGTTTTCAAAAAGACACATCAGACCTTATTAGTTGTTTTCTAAAACCTATACCATAGATGCCCATATTACTTAAAGATTTCATTTGCAGTGACCCCATAAGACCCTATGTGATCTGGCCATTTGACACTGTCCTGATTTTGCCTCTTACCACAGCATTTTCTTGGTTATTCTCCTCCAATCACAATGGCCTACTTGGTATCAAACACCCTTTCTGTGCACTGGTCACTCCCTCTGCTTGGAATGCTCTCTCCAAATATCTGCTTGGCAATCTCCTTGCCTGTGTTACATCTTCACTCAAATATTACTTTGTTGGTGACACCTGACCTGCTTATACTAACTTAGTACTCAGACAGTTTCAGCTTGCCTTACTCTATCTCTTCTTTACCTATGGCTGTCCCATTCTAATAACTATATGATGTTACTGTGCTATTAATTATGGGACTCTCCATTCTAGTTCTATGACAGAAAAGAGTGTTGTCATTCACTGATGTACTCCATGGACCTAGGACAATACTTGAAGCAAAGTAAGGCCTCAAGATTTGACTTTCTGTTTTTTTTTTTTTAATTTCTATTAGTGCATATTTACAGTACAAAATGATTACATTTATTATGGGGAGTTTGTACATGTCCACAACACATCTTTATCTTTTCATTCCATTCCCTTCCTCTCCCTTTATCTCTTGGTCCCTTTCCATTTTGCAAAACATTAATCTCTCTAGGGTCCTAATTTTTTATACCTTTCAAGTAATTCATGCAACCTCATAAAGGTAGGAAGTGCTAAATAAATACTTGTTATTGAATCACTTTTAATCTCTGTAAATTACATGTCTAGTATTCCAAAAGGGAAAAATTTAAGGAAAAATTTTGCAAAAAGTCTACAAACTAACTTTGTGTTTTCAGTCCTCTTTTTTGTAAATAAGACATGGACATACACAGCGGGCATTTGCTGGTGGCAATGCAATATTTTTAAAAATATATTACAGAGGAAAAATCAGCTCAACTCAGCAAATAATTAATGAATGTCTACTATCTGAAATAGTTTTACAGGTTTTATCAAGATGGAAAAAACACTTCTGCTCTGAAGTTGTTTATAACATCCTGAATGGCCTAACATTATGGATTCCTCACTAAAAAAAATAAGACAAATGTAGGAACCAGAAGAAAACTACAAAGCAGTACAGGTGAGTTACTGAATTGTGAACAGCTCAAAAATTCATCTTTCACCAAAACCCTTGCTCTGAACAAGTTTCCTGCATAAATAGGATAAAATTCAATTAACAAGAAATTTAATTAATCAGATGCCTTGCTCCACAAACTTGTCCTCCAACAAAGGATTTAGTCTTCTTTCATTCTTTTGTGCATCTATGCTCTTGAAGTAGTATAGAAGGCAATATATGTCATAAGCAAAGCTAGATTTACAGTTGATCACAGTTATTACTAAGTTGACCCCCTCTTTTCCCCCAACCCTGATGGATTATGACAGGGGCTGTTCTGAGTTCCTTTGTAAGAATTCATGTTCAGGATGACTGATTGACAAGCAGAGTTTTTTCTTTTTCTAGGGGAAAGGAAATTTCCAGGGTCATGCTCCTGTATTTGCAAAGAGCTTTAAAAGCTCCAGAGAGTGAAAAAAAAAGTCAAAATTGACTTCTTGCTGATGATCAGGAACTTCGTGACAGGAGAAAGGGGAAGACGAGGGAGATTGAGGCTGTGATGCAGAATGTCAGGATGATGATTTCAAAACAGGTCTCTAGGACAAATGGGAAGTTAGACACTCAACTAGAAACTGCAGTCATTAGATGAGACTACAGAAACTGACAAACTTCAACCCCAATCAAAATAGGATCTGCAATAGCAGCCTGTCAAGAGAGAGAAGTGTGACACCGTACTGTGGAGATGGCTCTCTTCAAGAAAGACACAGTGCACATTCAAGTTTCTGTAGATTTACTGTTCCTTCCATATTACACTATGTGTGCCCTGCTACATGTTTCAGTTCTCCCAGAAAAAAAAATCGTATTTCTAATACTCATATCCCTATGCCGACAAACTATGTCTGTATTCTAATGCCCATCTTGATTTATTCATAAAGGTCTGCAAAATTCATGCTTTAGTGAGGAAATGTTTTAGCTCTTTATGTCTCTTGGTCATTTTAAAAACTGAATGACTAAAAGGTGAGAGTTTCAAGTTCCATTCATTTCTGGAGCAAAAAGAGAGTTCTATACACTTTAGATCTTCATTTCTAACAACAAAGTCCTGGATTTTGAAGAGAGATATTTTTATCCTCAGGAAATAATCTTCTTTAGAAAAAAAATAGCTGAAAAAAACTAGCTATATTGGTATGTGTTTAAGCCTTTATATTGAGAAGGGAGATTATTAGCATAGCAGTTTGAGAAAATAAGTAGGATTCCTGTTTAATGAAACCCATTTTCATTATTGCTTGGCTTCGTGACTAGATAGCCAAAGGCAGGAAAAGAACAGAAGCTCGTGTGAATGGGGCTATTTGAGAGCCTGAGAGAAATGACCTGATTACTCAGAAAACACAGAGAGACAAAATGAGAAGCCAGTGGATTCCGTGCAAGGACACGTGGATCTGGAAGTTTTGGAAAAGGTCTTTGAGGGCACAACATGAAAAGGGGATCAACTCCAAAGTGGTTGAACCAAACACAATACTTTTCTAACCCAAACTGCTGATTAAGCTTCCAAAGCGTTGTCCTTTGATAATTTTTGTCACCAACACACATGACTTGTTCACCAATGAGAATGAAAACTGTTACACCACATGCCATAAGCCCACTAGGAATCCATTTCACCTTGGAAAATTTCTAGTTTTATAATCAGAGCTTAACAACAAAAAACTTCATTTGTTTATCTTTGCACAAAGAAAATACCAATGATAGGAATCATAGGAATCATGAATTGTTAATGAGAATGTAAATAGGGATTTTAAAAGGGAAATTTATTTATTAGTGTGCATTTAGAATGTAGCCTTTAGCCATGGATGCAAAACATGAGTGTAAGATCTGCTTATCCCTCAAAAAGGACACTTCAAATTATCACAGCCCTGTCTGTTCAGCTATAAAAGAGGAGTAAATACACACTTCACATTTGACAGAGGAATATTAAAAGGTTTAATTCAATAATTGATGCAAAGGGCACTGAGTTATTTGAGTAAATGAGGTTATATAAATGGGAAGTATCATAAACTTTCACACTCATGTATCATTAATGATCCCCCAATTGTCAAGCAAGATCTGTACAGAAGTATTTTCCCCGTAAATCATTTTCTGAAGCTAAAGCTAAAAACCCTAGTGCCCTGAAAAACATCAGCAAGATCCACACTATATAATTAGTCAAGAATGGAGTTGTGCTAGTCACTCCTCTAATACCAACACTGTCATCCAGCCTCCAAAAGCATTCAATAAAGTCAACCTATTGTTTACAGATCAGATGCAAACCCAAATACTGCAAGGTTAGCCTGTTCTTCAAATAGCTACACTTCTGGCATTATTTCACAGCAAACTGGAAATGCAGAGATTCAAGAGCTTTCCCTGTGGTTGCTAATCTTCCCACTCCAAATTATGCTGCTGCTTCTTTATTTTCTGCTATATTTGCTCTTTTTCAGGTGGAGCTGACAATTCTAAGGTCACACTGGGTCCTCAATGTCAAACTGACAGTGGGGTATGGCTGTTTGAGCCAAGTTACTAATAAGGGAACCCGTGGAGTGCCTTTTCATTAGCGAGTGTATCCTTAAAAGCATCACCTCCACGACTTACACATTGTTCTTTGCCCAACCTGGCCCTGACCTGAAGCCTTAAAAATGAAGAAACCATGCCAGACTAGTGAAGGGCTGGCACCAGACCAGAAAAGTAAAATCAGAGATCCAGGGACTAGGTATCCAAATCTAGGACCTCAGAACTCAGTAACCGTATCATTGGTATGTTTTGGTTGCTCTTCTAAGTGGACACTGGAGTTGAGCAGACCTGGATATAAGCTTATTTCTACCAGTTATAATCTCTGTGAACCCAAACTCCACTTTGTATTTGTAAAATGGGAATAATCAGAATATTGCAAAATGGAGACAAGTGAAATGTCTGTCTAAAGTGAGATTTAAAAAAATACAAAGCACTTACAGTAAATTCCTACCTGCTACTATTAGCTTTAAAATTTAACATCGACAGCCCTAAAATGGCTCAAATATTTCTTCTCCAGGAAATCTACTGGAATAACTTATATCCTCCCAGTGCCTTCATTTTCAGTCTGCATTCAGTTCCTAAACTTTGTGGTCTTTGGACCCTTTTAGTAACATGTATTATCTGTATTGTCTCCTTTTCAGTGTGGTGAGTCCTTGTAGATAGCTGAAAAAAAGACTTGTATTTTTTCAGGACGACTTATTAAACATGCCACCTTGGCCGTAGAACTGAACCAAGCTGATTGGAAATGATGTACATAGAAAGAAACTAGACCTATGAAGTCATTTATTTATTCATTCAACACACACACACACACACACACACACACACACAAAGAACTTGCTATAAGCCTTACACCAGAGTTAGAGTGGTAAACAGATAAAGATTTATTATATTTGTGATAAGTGCTAGTAGTGAGTCTTAGTCTTGAGACCATGGAAGGTTTACCTTTCAGAATAATTCATAGGGAGCTGTTGCTATGATTAAGGATGCATAGTAAGCATCTCTGAAACTTATTGCCATTCAACAAGCACTTTCCAATCTCACTCAAGGTCTGTGGTTTGCTTCAGACTCTGAGTTGCCTAGTCTTGGCTATAGGTTTCAGGTCACATGTGTTCTCTACCGTGTGTCTCATTATGGCCCCCAGAGTAAAAGTGCAGCAACTACCTAGGACTTCCTCTCCCTGTGATAATCAGAGGACTCTCACCTCACAAGCATGTTTAGTTCTTTTGCTCAAATCATATTTTCTAATGTTCCAATGGGTCAGACAAGTCACTTAACCAAGCGCAATATCAGTAGGATGGGAAATGCACCCCACTTGTTCCAATTATTTGCAAAGTTCCACGGCAGAGGGAATAAGTGGAAGACAGAGAGGAGTAATTCAACATACCTCAAGTGACAATTTTGATAAAAAGTGAAGGAAAAACCAGCACTAGCCAAACAGAGGAGAATTTAGTAAGACTAACCTGCATGAGTTGTTTCTTTGCTTGAGAACATTTAGAAGATTATTCCAGGTACCACTTTCTATGCCAGATTTCAAAGAGTAACAGTAGCCAACCTTCCCTTCTAGTATCCTTTTCATATTCCTTGAGATGACAGACAATACACCCCAATAGTTTTATGAAATGTGTTGGGGTTCTTTTTCTAGTTAGTCTCAAAGAAAATTCTTTGTGCCTTGAAAATCTATACAAGACTATATGGATATGTATTACAAATGGGAGCACTTACTCTCCTTAATTGAAATGTATGACTACTGAGGAACAAGGGTAAAAGTAGGATTTGTCTATCTATCACTGTGACAAATGGACAGTTTATCGCCTTGCATTTGCTCAGTACTGCAGGAAAAGGGTGTAAGTTCAGAAAAATCTATTTCCCACAGAGCAATTATCAATTTTAATATTAAATTTTAAAATGATTTTTAATTTATCAACTGGTCTCTGAATTCAGGGTTGGAACTGTCAGATCTCTGCCTTGGATATTAGGCTGATGATGGGTCATATTCAAAGTCCATAGATAATGAACACTTTGTAAATCTGTAATGCAGTTCTTTTTATCTCATTGTGAATTAATTGATCTTTGTGCCATTACAGAGACCATCAACTGCTCTATACTTTTCTCTGTATTCTTCACTTCTTTTTGGTTCAAATGCAAAGCCAAACATTTCAAAATAAAACTCAATTTTAATTAAAGTTGCCCTGGTCCCTGGAAAAGTGATATCTCCTGCTTCACTGAGACTTTGAAAGTTTCCTGCTTTGATGCTGTGTTGAAAAGCAATAAAACAGAGGTGAGCGGCTTTAAAGTGAGAGGTCAAGAAAGTATTGGTCTCCTTTTGTCCTTCACTCGGGTGACAGTAGAACTTCTCTCTGGTCCGTAGTTCAGAGTCCAGGAGAAAATTTGCGTTCAGTACAACCACACACCAAAGTCAGCTTGTGTGGCTGCCGCCAAGACCAGAGTGCACTGCGCGCCTTGACTCAACATGGGATTCCAAAGCTTTCGAGGAATCCATGCACTGGAATGCATAATAGTGCATTTTAGTTAGCACAATATAATTTTGCCCAATGCTTAATAATCAAGATCCTAAAATCTTAAGATGCTACTTTCCTACCCAGTTCTAAGATGGTATGTTCGTCTCTAGAATTAAGGTGATGCTTTCTATCCAGGTCTAAGATAATCCTTTCAGCCAGCTATATAAAAACATATAATAAAGTGATTGAAATTCTCTTCACTAATCAGATGAAGTGACTGAGAAACTCATATACTGTTGTAGTCAGAGGCTGCAGGGAGGACAATTACAATCAGGAACACAGAATTTATAACATTATTTATGATGGTCACCCAGAGTTAAACACAAGAAAGTGCAGGACGTCTATCCGCAACACCAAAGACCTAAAAAATTCAGCTGAGGGCCTAGATCCCACAGTAATGTCCTGCATGAGTCCAGCTGAAGACTTAGAGCCCATGACAGTGCCTCCCACAAGTCCAACTGGGGGTCTAGAACCCACGACAAGAACTCATGCAAGTCTGTTTGACAGATCTGTGCTGGGAAGGCCCAAAGGGCAGCAGTGGAAGCTAGAAAGTCTATGTCAGCAGGATGAAGGATCTGTGCCAGTAGGTTGAGGGTTCTGTAGTGGAGCCAAAAAGTGACACTCAAAATAAGGACCAGGGCTCCCCTGAAAAGTACCACAGCCATCCTCAGTGACAATGAGGTCCCACGCTTCTCCAACAAGAACAGTCAAGTACATGCCAGGAAGCCAGCATGACAACTCCTGGCAATTAGATAGCGAATATCTTCCCCTCTGGAGCCAGGAAGTGATGCTCAACATAAGGACCAGAGCTCCCCCAAAGTGAACCGCAGCCACTCTCAGTGAGAAGGTCCCAAGCTCCTCCAATGATAATGGCCGAATTCATATCGGGCAAGCCAGCCTGACAAGCTCCTCCAGGAGAACCAACGGCTCCAAACAGCAACACTTAGGAGAACCCACAACACCACCGCTCTTCCTCTCCACATCTCCTTTTATGCTGACAACTTTCCTCAGGTGGGCCATCTACATGCAGCACCATGCTGATTTAATTCAGCTGGTGTTAAGCTGACCACCAGGTTTTAATCCATAGAATATACTATATTAACTCCTAGTCATCTACAAAAATTCTGAAAATCTGAATATGCCATAATGTCTTTTTTCCATCGTCCAGAATTGCTCTGATATCCACACCACACAGTGGAAGAAGTAATTAGCAGACTGTTGACAAGATTAGTGAGTACAAAGGTAAGTTCCCTATTCCAGCTATCTTCTCTGGCAAAATATCATTTTATACAGAAATGAAAGCATCCATCTATACAACAACATCTACAATTTTCTTCCCGCCCTAATGGAATCAGTGAGCCCTAAAGTTCTATAAGGTATAGACAAGCATCTGCTATCGTCACTGCCTTGCTGCAGACACTTTGCATAATGTCTTGCATGTGAGAGGTATCCAAATATTATACAAGTGAGTAGATAAATATTTAAGTGCTTAAAAGGATAGATATATAAATGGCTGTAATGCTAGTCCAAGACTGTTTAATAACACAAAATAACGCACATCAGAAGAAAGAATAGGAAACTTGCTTATCTTGTAAAAGGTGTGTTGTTTTTTCCCCAAAGGAAAAATTTCAAGGCCACTTTTTCCCCCCTGAGGGAAGCACAGATCAATGCCAGCAGCCCAGCAGTCCCCAGAAGCCCCATGGTGTGTGCAGACCTAACAGAGGAGGGAAAATTGAGGTGAGGAAATAGATTTCACTTGTGAGCTTTAAAGTGGTTATTATAAGCAATAGGGAAGAAGTAATTATTTTTAAATGATAAGCACTACCTGGACAATGTGACAATCTTCTATTTAAATGTAACTTAGTGAAAGGTGGCTATTTGGGGAGTACATGGTTCTATCGCTCTGGATGTCTTGAGCCTGTTAATGTGAAAAATATTTTAAAAGTCAAAAGGAATCAGACAGTCAGCTACTGGCTGCAGTTTCCTTTGCCTAAAGAGCATAATGGCTTTGCTTTCCTCAGACAACAGCACCTTTTACAAAAGGTGTAGGGTAGGACTACAAGACCCTTTGTGCGGAATTGAAGAAAGAAGCCTCTTTGGCATCAAGGAACTGGTGGGATGATTTTGTTGGAGTTGACTTTTGTTTTCTTTTTGACAGTGTGAAATCTTTTCAATCAGAGAAAGAGAAAATACAAAGAGATGGCATTCCTTACAGGGCTCTAGCAGCCCCAGAAGTTAGAATCTGGCCTGATCGCCAGATTTATCACCAACCCTGACTTTTTCTAGATATTTTGCATCTACTTTTCCTCATCCTTATATCTCTCCTGCCCATGATTTTATTTCAGCACCTAGTTCACAGAACTTCTTGAAGAAAAAGAGAAAAAAAGACATCTTTTGCTATACCTCTTTCCAGCATTACTACCCCTTGGTACCAATTATAGCAAACTGCTCTCAGAGAGAGAGCACTCAGCAGTCTCCCTGGCCAGCCAACCTGAAGCAATCAGAGAGGAGTGCCAACCAAAAACAGGGTTAGCAGACAAATGAAAAACTGGACACATTTCCTCTTTAAATCTGCTGGGGCTTATTTACCAGAATCTTGGTCTCCAAGAAAGAATTTACTTCAGGTTTTGTAAAGCATGATGACCTTCAAGTACTAACCAATCAGGGTTATTTAACATGGAAGAAGACCCAGCTCTAAGAAGCCACCAGGGGGTTGCAATGCTATCTCACCATTCACAGCAGAACCAAAGATCTAAAAGAGACCTTCAATAGACAGGGGCTCTGATAGTTGGTTATAAGTGGCCACAGAAGTAGGTACGAACCCTTTAGTAAAATAAAGTCCATTGTAACTAAAAGTTAGCAGGGGATCCAGTGCCCCATACAAAACTTCAAAAGGCACAGTCCAGGAAGTATAGATATCCTGAGAAATTAGTGGAAGTTCTTGTGTATGTTTTGAAGTAACTCACTAACATATAAACAATTAATCTGCTCTTTCTATCCACACCTTCACGTTCACATCAACTTCAGATCAAAAACACTCGAAAAACAAAAATTATATCCGTACTGAACATGGACAGATATGACTTTCTTGTCATTGCTCCCTAATAATACAGTATAAAAGTTATTTACATAGTATTTACATTGAATTAGGTATTATAAGGAAGCTAGACATGGTTTAAAGCTCACAGGAGGACCTATGCAGGTTTTATGCAAACACTATAGCGTTTTATATAAATAAGAGCTTTGAGCATCTAAGAATATTGGTATCCACAGGTCCTAGAACCCACTCCCCACAGATCCTGTGTCTGTATCACTGTACATGTATCTGCATATATATATTTTTTCACATCCACAACACCTAAGACATTATTCTTAAGGAGTTAGCTTAGTAGCAAGACTAACTTTGTTTCCTTTGCCTTCAACTGTTTCATGTAAGCCATTAAAAGTATAAAACAGTCAAATATTCAAACTAACAGCATTTTATCAGTCTTACTTTGCCCTTAATAATTCATCTCTCTTATGTTTACTCTAATACCTGGGCAGCATAAATATGCATGATATGCGGCTGTGTATATTTCAAGCATTTTCATAGATAGACTAACAGCAGGAGACTTTTGACCTTGGTCTGAAGAAGAAAAAGTCACTGCAATAACTAATGACAGAATTGACAGGCTCTTACTTTAAATTAAGAGGAAAGGGAAGAAACACATTCCCAAGAGAGAATTCCTTAACATTTAGATTCCACTGTAAGAGATGTACTTTGTAAACTACATTTGAAAACAGTTGCATTTTTGTAGGTGGGTTTAACAAGGATAGTACCTATCCTCTTGCCAAAACCCTATAGAGATGTTGTGAAATAAAATTAAAAAATGTCTGGAGCCTCAGAGATACTTGGAATAAATATGCTAATATGTACAAAGGCTTCTTATTAACTCTAGTAAATATTCAGCCAGGAAAAAAAAAACACAAATAAAAGTAAGATTTGGATGAAATCAACCAACTCCTAATCCAATTATTCAAGATATTTGATTACTTCTTTTCCAACCCCCTTAAATTTGCAATACCTCTATTAGGTAATTAACATCTTATTTTTCTCACTGTTTTTTCACTATCTTGGCAGAAAATCCCAGATATTATGGTACCATAGATTGCCAGTAATTCAGTTTCTCCTCTGTAATGGAGAAACAGTAAAAACATGAAGATTTTGTTATTGCCTTTGTTGTGCATCATATGCTTTCAATTGCAAAGGGATTTTTCCAGATGTTCCAGCCTATCTTGGTGTGTTTGAAAATTCTGTTTTGTTTTCTGAGTCCATTTGCCTAAAATATACAAACTCAGATACTCAGGCTGGAGTTGAACTCAATTATCCTTCTTTACAATTTTTCAATGAAGCATTCTGTTGTGTCATCAGGTGAAAGGGAGAACAATGCCTCAAAGATCTCATTTGCAGATATAATATTATGAGAAACCTGACACAGATTTATATACCAGCTTGTAATGACACAGTTAGGATCTTTATCTGTATAGGGAAACACAGGCCAAAATGCATTTTTCATTTTCAGAACAAGCATCAATTAAACTTGGTAGGCTGTTGAAGTTAAGGAAGCAAGACATTGGGTTGCATGGATAGACTTTACTTAGTGATGCTTTTCCTGGGTCCAGAGAATGACAGGTCCAGCAAATGACATTTGTCCCAGTAGGGATTCTAAAACTGCCACAGATATTCCTTATGTTGTTAGGGTCACAGTTTACCCACCAGATGTGCAAAGAAACATAGCTTCTTTATTTTCTGTAAGTGATATAATCTTTCACCGTGATGACTGACTCACTGAGAGTAGCAAGTGGGGAGCAACAGACTCTAACTTTAAATTTACCAATCAATGATGTTTCAGCTCCTTCAGGTTGTACAACCTGTTTGTGTTATTTTTTCCAACCAATTCAAAGTT
>RJWT010035294.1:0-13491 GCA_004365215.1 Cuniculus paca
TCAAAATGAAAAAATAAAAAGGGCTGGTAGCTCAGAGTGAAAGCTCCCAATGCCCCCTCTTCCCCAACCAGCAGGACAATTATGTTGAATAAATAAATGTGACACAGTGAACCGGCGTTGTTGTGTACATGGAGCATCTCAAACCAAGCCAGGGATGGCAAATCTGTGGCCCACGGATTTCCCAGAACCTGATCTCAGAATCCTTCTCAACACAATGCTCGACCAGGCAGCAACAGCGACTGTGTGGAGCTTGCCAGAGAGAGAAGTCTATTTTGTCATACCTGGATTCTGCTTTGACATCTCCCCATAATTAGTACACCTGTCCCTTCCACTTCTCCCAGTACCCAGGGCAAAGAGCACCAGAGAGGAAAATATCCTGAGTTTCAGCCCTGCATATTTAAATTAAACCCTACATAGGTAACAATCGCTTTCCTATTTAGGGACCTGTTCTCATATTTCTGAGTTTATAACTGATTTATGACCTATAAATAGTCACATCAACCTCATTGCTGAATAATTTACATACTGAGGTCATGCTCTTTGGATAAAGCTGACACCCCTCAGTGTTAAACTGGCCAGTCAAGTACATCCATACTGGGACATGGAGAAGAACAGCACCCCAAAGTGATGGGAGAAGGGACAGAAGGGTTGGGCTTTTATTTATTTATTTTTGAGACAGGTCTCACTAGGTAGTCCAGGCTCGCCTCAAACTCATGGAGATCCTCCTGCCTCAGCCTCTTGAGTACCAAAATTACACATGTGCACCACCATCCTGACATAGCCTTATTTTCTTCATCTCTAAAATGAAATATTGTTTCTCCATAGATAGCAATTTTAGGAGAACTATTAGAATAATAGAGCCAAACAGTGGCGCACACCCATGGTCCCAGCTATTCAGGAGGCTGAGGCAGGAGGATTGCTAGAACCCAGGAGTTGCAGACCAGCCTGGCAACACAGCAAGAACCTTCTCTCAAAAAACAAACAAATAGATGTTTTCAAATTGCTCATAAAAAAACTTTAGACTCCAAGCATCATTTCTGTAGACAGAGCCCTCTTTGATGAAAGTCATACTCTACCAGGGCTAAACCTAGGTTTCTCATTTGTTTTACATTTGGGGTGTAAACAAACCCATTCCCATCAGTCAGCGCTGTGATGTTGGTGAGACAGGAGTCACACAAACCACATTGTTCCTGCCTGTAAAATGGACACACCCTCCCAATCAGTTCCACAGGGAAACTAACACTGTGGAAGCTGTAAACCAATAGAGTGCTCAAAAGTGGTGCTGCATACAAAAGCAAAGGAATTAATTTAATTTTTACTTAACACTATACCACCAGGCGCGGTAGCACACACCTAAAATCTCAGCACTTGGGAGGCCAAGGCAGGAGGATCACCAAGAGTTAGAGGCTAGCTTGGGCTGTATGATGAGTTTAAGACCAGCCTGAACTACATAGAAGGACCCTGTCTCAGAAAACAGAAACAAAACAAACAAAAAAGATAACACTATCCCATCCCAGCATCTGGGTTCGTAAATGAAACTAGAGGCAGAAGTGAGCTAGGGGCTTTGGGCTAAGAACTGAATTGGCAGCTATGAGGATAACACAGAAGAGTAGAGACCAAAACAATATCATCTTCCCTCCAATTTATAAATGGTGAGAATTTTAAAAAAAAAGTATTTTTAGCCAGGCCTGATGGTGCAAGTTGGCAATCCCAGCACTCAGGAGGCTGAGGCAGGAGAATCACCATGAGTTTGAGGCCAGCCTGGGCTACATAGTGAGTTCAAGGGCAGTCGGGGTACATAGTAAGATCCTATCTCA
Organism: Cuniculus paca; assembly: GCA_004365215.1. NCBI lineage: Eukaryota > Metazoa > Chordata > Mammalia > Rodentia > Cuniculidae > Cuniculus > Cuniculus paca. The sequence continues at coordinate 1,818 of RJWT010035294.1, forward strand.
AAAAAATAAAATAAAATAAAATAAAAAACCCAGATATTTTCTAATAGCCATTTGAAGACATTTGACTCTCAGAAGGTGCTGATGTTATGAAAAGAAATGTAGTGTCAGCGCCACAAACATTTTATTTTAATACTACCTCCTCAATTAGCATAAGCACAAACTTATTATTTTTCCAAGTACATTGTGTTGTCGCTGTTCATCTAATAGAAAAGAGAAACTCATTCCAATTCCAATCTGGTTGAATATTATATTTCCTTTGATAAACGTCAGTGGGCTGATGGGAACAGACCCATTCCATGCTGAAATATGCTCGAACCTAAGCTTTGTGACTAACTGTGCCTAAAGACAGCTCATTTCATCCTGAATGTCCTTGCCTCAGCAGCTTGGGCAAAACCGAAAAGATCACAGAAAAAGCCAGCTGAGAGTATGACAACATGAAGGTGACACTATTCTGTTCAAGTGACTTAGTGAGACCCATGTCAATATACAAAAATGTCATTTTAAGGAAAAATGTTTGGGCCTGAGTAATGGTAAAGATCCAGAAAAAAACAAGGAAGCAAGCAAACAAACAAAATATGACAGTAGGCAATGTAGGTGGGCCCTAGTTCTGATTTTTAAAAATGAGCTTCCAGGGGCTAGCGGGAAGCTCAGTGGTAGAACACTCAGCTAGCACATGCAAAGGCCCTGGGTTCAGTTCCCAGCCCCATGGTGAAAAGAAGAAAAAAAAAAAGCTCTCAAATAGGTAGGCTTGAGCCAGGCATGGTGATACATGCCTGTAATCCTAGCATGCAGAAGGCTGAGGCAAGAGGATCACCTTAAGTTCAAGGCCACCCTGGGCTACACAGTGAGTTCAAGACCAGCCTAAACTACAAAGTGAGACCTTGCCTTGAGAACAAACAAAAAAGGTGGACTCAGATGTAATAAATTAAAGTTTTCATCTTTATTTTATTAAACATAATTTTGGAGAAATTGTATCCTCATCCCTGGTTGAATTTCAATTGGAAACAGCTCCCAAAGCCTTAGACCTATACTGTTCTGCTTTCCATTTCATTTTTTGGCACATCCAGGTGTGCTGAGTCTCTGTGAACTGGGATCTCAGTCCCCATTCTGTTGTTCCGTGGGTCAGCTGAAGAAGTCGCAGGCTTATCTCTCCCTGTCTCTGTATTGTCACTCCAGGAGCCTCAGCAGACTTAAAGCAAGGGTCCCAGCACTGTTCCTCATGAATACACCCCTCCCCATGAAGACATCCTGTTAATTATTAACGGGAAAAGTAACAACTTCCACTTACCAGGTATTCTGGGCCAGATATTTAAATTTTTATCGGTAAGAAAACTGAGGGACAGAGAGGTTAAGTAAATTGCCTAAAGTCACATAAATAGTACATGGCAAAACTGGGATTCCTGCCCGTGGCTACTTAGATTTGGATTCCACTTTCTAATGGGAATTCCCCTGGGCCTGGTGGAAGGAAGGAGAAGAGGAGCCAGGCGAGGCCTGGAGGAGCCAGGCTGGATTCTGATTTCAAGAGCTCAGGTCGGTCCTCACCTTGTGTAGGAAGAGGCCTGGCAGGAGGGCACATGTGGGCAGAATCTTTGCTACGGGTAGTTATTACCAGGCAGAGGCGCCTCCAACAGGCTACTTCTCCACTCTTCGCCTCCTTCCTCTCATCTGTGAAATGGGGACAGGCTAGGATGTAAAATGGGAAGAGAGGAACATTACCTCCAGAGTTATTTCAGTGGTTAGAAACAACCTACATAAAGTATCTCATATAGGATAGGTACACCATACATGGCAGGCCAAGTGTCATTGTCCTTTTGTTTGCTCTTGTTTTTTGAGCCTGGGCTCACTATGTAGCCTAGGCTGGTCTCAAACTTGCTGTAATTCTCCTGCCTCAGCCTCCTGAGTGCTGGGATTATAGGTGTGTGCCACCCTGTCCAGCGGGATATTGTGTCCATTTGCAAGTACTTTGGCAGTGTTTCCCAAAGGGTGCTCATATACAATAGGTCATAAAAAGAGAAAGAACAAAAGGAATTTCAAAGAAATGGACAGTTTGTCTGTCAACTAAATTGGGGAGAGGATATCGAGCAATCAACTGCTTTTGTACTACAGTCCTTCTCGGAGCCTTTAAATTGCAATGACTTGACGTGAATCTCAAAGAGGAAACCTTTTCCGGTTTAATTCTATACTCCCATTTTTTTTTCCCTCCCTTTTTGAGACAAGTTCTCTGTATGCAGTTGCTGGCCTCCAATTCACTGTGATGCTTCTGTCTCAACCTCCCCAGTGCTGGGATTACAGACGTGGAGCTGCCTTGTAGCCCCATCCTTCCAGGATATTTCACAGGCTTGGTGTCCCTGGAGGCACTGATCTGGTGGCTTTTGGAAGAACCAGCTGGCTTCTCCCGGCCCAGTCTCGGTGACACATTTGCTATTTTGTAGCACCTTCAGAGCGGCCTCTCTTTCCCATTTATTTCTCCCTAAAAGAAGACTTTTCCTCTTTACAAATGTCAGAGAACGAAGCTCTACGCAGTGATTTCCAGCGTCCATTCAAGTGAAAAGTTCAGCTCCCAACAGGACTGGGCGACATCCACAAAGCAAACCAAGCAAGACCAGCGGGACTGAGACATTATTTATCCTCCCAGGGTGGCGGGGCGCGGTCGCCTCCCTGGGTCTCCCAGAGGAGCCTTCGCCAAGCGGGTTACTCCCTGGGCCACCAGAAGGCACGACGAGAGGACAGAGGCCACTCACTTACCCCACCGAGCGTGCCTGCTTAGCCTCCTGTCCTTACACTTGTCAAAGGCCAGCCCAGCCCAAGCAGGGGAAAAGAATTAAACAGGGGATCCGCTTTTTATTTTCATGTAAAAAGCACTTGCCCTCGGGTTATAAATGTTATTGCATTTGTGTAGCGCTTTACTGCTGCCCTGGCTTGCGAGCATCACAGGATCCCAGTGGCGGTACTTTTATAACCCTTGATCAATAGCTTATTTCTATCGTCTTCAGTCCCGGCTGCCAATCCGTCCTGCGTGATGCTGGAGCCGACTGCGGGCTCCCCAGCCCCACACGTGATGAATGGAAACAGCGTGAGCGCCACGGTGCTCGCGCGCATGCGCACTGAGTGGGGGGGGGCATGGGATTTTTGGATAAGCAGTGACAAAAATGAGCACCTTGTTCTGGGAAACTACTACAAAACTGGAAGTTGTCTCTCTAGTCTTTTTCCAAAACAATGTGAATGGTGGATCAGGAGAAATGAGACCCTATTTTCTCTCCGCCCCAGCTCCCCCCATACAGGGAGCCTTCACCCTGATCTCCATTCCCAGCCTTTTCAAAAATTTTTTTTTAAATTTTAAGGCAGGATCTCCTTAAGTCACTAGGTTGCCCAGGCTGGACTGCAACTTTCGATCCTCCTGCTTCAGCCTCCCACAGTGCTGGGATTACAGGCATGTGCCGCTGTGCCTGGCTCCAATTCTCTTTTAAGTTTTTGTTTCCATTTCTGTGTATTGGGAAGGGAGGGGAAAGATGGACTGGGAAGGCGAAAGTTCAGGAAGAGAAAGGACTTTCTGCCTTTTCCATCACCCTTGTCTTCGCGGTACGTGGGCTAAGCCGGGTACAAAGCAGGTGCTCAGCAGAGACCTGTTGACAGGAGACACAGCCCCAGTGTGGTCCCCAGAGCTGCCTGAGCGAAGAGTCAAGGACAAAGGCCTTGTGACTTGGGCAGCAGTGGGCACCGCCGACAGCTACTGCCCTTCTGCCTCGTGCACGGCTCGCTGCTAGGCCCCGTCGGAATCACGGAGCGATAAGATCACCAAGCGTTCACCCACGGCTTCGCAGGGAGCAGAGTCTGCCGAGAAACCGCCCGGAACACAAATCCTTTGCCTCCCCCCTCCCCCCGCCAGGGGTCACTCCAGAAGAGACCCTGAAGGAGGACCCTGGGGCTCCCACCACTCTGCAGCTCCAGGAGAAGGCCACCAGCTCGCAGGAAGACATCCAGGCCTGCCCTTGCGGGAACCTGCGTCCTTGAGCCTCAGCCAAACCTCTCCCGGCTTGGCGAGGGATGTTGAGGTGACATTCTTCTCCCTGCCACTCAGCATCTTTTAAACAATCCTCCTCCACCTTGGGAGAATATGTATGAACTCACTGCAGACGCGGGAGCTGAAAATTCCCTTTCTCCCCGGGAGGGGAATGGATCACTGGAGGAAAACCACACTGCCCCCGAAAAATAAGAATGGGGGTGCGCGCGGGTTCTGCCCAACAGGGTCGAGACCTTTGGATCCAGCGTGGGGGAACCCAGCGCCGCGTGGGGCTAGGGAATGGGGGGGACCTTGCTGGAAGGGCGGCAGAGGAAATGCTGGGGCCAGGCCTGGGTCTCGGGGGGACCGTGACTGAGCCCGGGACAGCAGTGGGAAATGAGGGGCGTGGCCCCCACGAGTGCCAGCTGCTAGCTGCGCGCGCTGCCTCCTGCGCCGGCCCGGGGTTGCCAGGCGCAAGGCACGGAGCGGGAGGGGAGCAGGCGGCTGGCACAGGCCCCCTTGGCTCTGGACCACACCGCCTGTAGTGCACCATGAATTAATATTTTTAATAAATCCTGTAATTATCTTGTGAACAGAACATTTTTGTGGCACTCTATTTTTCGGTTTTCAAAGCATTAATTTGTTCAATATAAACATTAAAAATGTACCATTTTTTATTTTTTTGAGACAGGGTGTCGCTATGCAGTTCAGGCTGGTCTCGAACTCACTAGGTAGCCCAAGCTATCCTCAAACTTGTGGTGATCCTCCTGCCTCAGCCTCCTGAGGGCTGGGGTTACAGACATGTGCCGCCACACCCACCTGTACCATCGTTTTGAGAAGCTTGTTTCTTTATTTCTTAATGCCCCAGAAGCCTCATGAACTAGAACGGAGCTCTGAGGCCCCTGGGAAGATGTCTGCTCAGCTCTCTGCAGCTGGCCACCTGGCAGCTCTTGGGCCAGGTCCTGAGTACCCTGGAGACACTTTGGCCAGCTCAGCTTGGGCTGGGGACTCACTTGGCTTGGTCAGCTGTGCCACTGCGAGCCCTCTGGGGTTTGGTTTTGTTTTGTTTTTTGAAACAGTGTTTCACTATGTAGTCAGTTCAGGCTGGCCTTGAACTCACCATGTAATCCTCCTGCCTCAGCCTCCTGAGTGCTGGGATTGCAGGTGTGCACCACTTTGCACAGCTTGCAAGCCCTCTGTTGGAAGGAGAAGGGGTCATTTGGGCTTCTCAGATCCCCACAGTGTAGCCACTATATCCTCCTCCTCCTGGGGGCGCCCTGCACAGCTGCCCAGATACACCTGTGCTCCCTGGCAAGTTGCACATCCCGCAGCTCAGCTCTCCTAAGTATGCGACCCTGAGGTCCCCAGCCTGTCTCCACTACTCACCCTTTCCCTTGGTCCTGATAGTTCCTCTTTGTAATTTTCTCTTTTACCATAGAGGAGAACCGAAGAACCTGCAAAGAATACACACCAGGGTTTGCACCAAATCATCTTGCAGCCTTAAAGGCTACAACCCGAGTGTTTCCTGTGGCAGCACATACCCCAAAAGGCTACCACCCAAAAGGGCTGTGTTCAAATTAGGCTGCTGGTCAGCTCTCTCGCTCTCTCAGTACTAGTCGTCAAACCCCATGGTGCTCTTTTTATTTTTTATTTTGAGACAAAATCGCTCTAAATTGCCCAGGTAGAACACAAACTTGTGGTCCTCCTGCCTCAGCTTCCTTCCCTCTGTGCTGGGATTTGGCGCCGGGGATCAAATCGAGGGTTTCACACATGCTAAGCGTGTGCTTTATCACTGAGCTACATCCCCAGCCTCCTTTTCATTTTATCTTTTGAGATGGGGTCTTGCCAAATTCCCCGAGTTGGTCCCAAACTTGCAATCCTCCTGATTCAGCCTCTGCAGTGGCTTGGATTACAGGCATGTGCTACCACGCTGAGCTCCAGCTCCCTTCTTTTTTTCAAAATGGAATATTATTTAGTCATAAAGAAGAACAAAATTTTGATGTTTGAAAGAAAATGGAGGCCAGGTATGGTGGTGTATGCCTGTAATCTCAGAACTTGGGAGGCTGAGGCAGGATTGCCTTGAGTTTGAGGCCAGCCAGAGTTATATAGTGAGTTCAAGGCCACCCTGAATTACATAGTGAGATCCTGTCTTAAAAAAATAAAAATAAAAATAAAGGAAAAAAAGCACACCATTAAAACAAAAAGAAAAACATGAATGGTTCTGGAGATCACCATATTGCATAAAATAAACCAGACACAAAAAGACAAACATCACATGCTCTGCTTAATATGTGGAATCTTGAAAAATGACGAGAAAGTAGAAGACAAGCTGCGCATGATGATACCTGCTTGTAATTCCAGCATTCGGGGAGGCTGAGGCAGGAGGATTTCAAGTTCAAACCCATCCTGGGCAACTTAGCAAGACCCTGTCTCAAAATTAAAAGGGGTACATAGCTCAGCATGAGGGCCCTGGGCTTCATTCTCAGTACTGCCAAAAAAAAAATAATAATAGTAGAAACTACTGTTAGACAAGAGGAAAAGAATAAGAGGGAGGGAGAAGTGGTGTGTGAAAGAGGGTAATAGAAGAGATGAATATGATCAAAATATATTAGAAACATTGAAATCTCCCCCAAAATGTGAAACTAGGAGATAGAGGGGAGGTGACAGGGTGTGGTAAGTATCCAAGTATGTACGAATCTGCCAAAATAGAATCCACTCATCTGAATAACCAATATATACTAATTTTAAAAAATAATATCTTCAAAAAAAATTTTAAACAATGATGAAGCATGACCAAGAAAGATAAAAACCATTTAAATTCCCACCACACTTTCCCCCAACTCCCAAAGCTAACTACTGTGAATATTTTGATGCACAACTTTCCAGAGGATTTGAATAAAATTAACTCCACCATAAAAATAATCCTTTTTTTTTTTGTCTTTTTTGAGACGGGGTTTTGCTATACAGTTGAGGTTGACCTTGGGCTCACTTTGTAGCCCAGGCTGGTCTTGAACTTGCAATGATCCTCCTGCCTCAGCCTCCTGAGTGCTGGGATTATAGGAGTGCACCACCACACCCAGAAAATAATCCTTTTTTAAAATTTAGCAATGGGATCATATGTTTCTATATACATTATTGTCTATTACCCTGGAAACTTTTTTTTTTTTGAGACACATTCTCACTATGCAGTTCAGCCTGACCTTGAACTCACTACGCAGTCCAGGCTGGGCTTGAACTCACAACAATCCTCCTGCCTCAGCCTAGAATTACAGGTGTATGCCACCATGCCTGGCTACATTGTTTTTTGTTTTTGTTTTTTTGTCTTTTTGAGACATGGTTTCACTATGCAGTTTAGACTGGTCTTGAACTCATTTTGGAGGCCAGGCTGGCCTCAAATTCACAGTGATCTTCCTGCCTCAGTCTCCCAAGTGCTGAGGTTACCAGTGTATGCCACTACGCCTGGCTACATTTTATTTTCTAAATGGGAGTCAACTTTGTTTTTTCTGATGTGTAAAATATTCAATTGATACAGAGAAATAAAGAGACTCTCATAATCTCACTTCCTAAAGATAATCACTATTATTTTAAAAGCTCTTTGACATTCTTAGATATGTACAAACACACGAATCTATAGACAGTATCCTAACACATGTGTTCTATCACTTGCTTTCTTCTTTGTAACATGGGATAATAAGTATATTTCCACATCAAGTACATATATTGTGTTATGATCCTTCTTAAGAGCTTCATAGAATTCCATTCTATTGAATGTCACCACTTATCTTATCATTGGGAACAGTTTCCACTTTTTTACCATATAAAGATGGCACTAAATATCATTGTCTATCCATTTTTGCCACATATCTGATTACTCCTTTTAAAAATTTCCTAAAAAAGGAAATTGCTGAGAAAAAAAATAGGATACATCTTTAAAAATTTGAATCATATGAATAAATGGCCTTCTAAAAATTGTACCAATTTACATTTCGCAAACATAAGAGATAAACTAATTTTCACACCATTCCAGCATTGGCCATCATTTTTCTTTTTCTTTTCTTTTCTTTTTTTTTTTTTTTCCTGAAGGAAGGGGTTTGAGACAGGGTATATATGCAGTTTAGGCTTGTCTTGAATTCAATTTGTAGTCCAGGCTGGCCTCAAACTCACAGTGATCCCCCTGCCTCAGCCTCCCAAGTTTGGGATTACAGGCATGAGCCACCATGCCCAACCAAACTGAGCTACCTCTCTGAGGGTCAAACTCAGGACCCTCAGATTATGAGACTGATGAACTGCCTACTGCACTGAGGCCATTTTTTTTATCTTTGCCAGAAAAAGAGCTGAAAAATGATATTTCATTGTGGTTTTATCCTATGAGTCTTTGATTATTAGTGAGGCTGAAATGTATATTTAAAAAGTTCATTTAACTTCTGAATTGCCTATTTGTGTTTTTTACCTGTTTTATTTATTAAAATATTCTTCTTTTTATTTGGTTACTAAGAGCCCTTTATTTGTTAAGGCTCTGTGACATTTATGTTCAAATTTTTTTTCTCAGCTCATCACATCTTTCATCATAGGAAGCTTTTATTTTTATATATTTGTGTCAGCCACGGTAACAAAAAGTCAAGTAACAAGGCTTAATCCATAAAATAACAACTGTTTAATTAACCTGAAATCTGGAGGTAGGTGGCCTCAAACTCTGGGCAATCTTCTTGCCTCAGCCTCCTGAGCGCTAGAATGACAGGCGTGTGATACCACACATGGTCTCTTTTTGTCTTTCAGACTGACCTTTTGCTGTGTGTGGGGGGTGTCCCTTTGTCAGATGCATGGATGCTACACCCCCAAGTAATATATTGTTATACTCTAATGAGGAAGAATGAGGACAAAAAATAATTAAAAAGACATGCACAAAAATATTTTTTTAATCTTACAAATCTATTCTTTTCATCAGGAAGGAAAACCTTTCCCAGAAGGCCCTGGCAGATTTTACTTACATCTCACTAGTGACCAGTAGTGTCTGCCAAAATAGTCATAGCTATCAAGCATTTCTCCAATGACATGTGATGTCGGACTGTATTAGTAATGGCCCTTCCTGTCCCTCACGTTCTTTTAAAATATACTCCGATGTTATCTTCTTGAACTTTCTAGGTTTGTTTTGTTAATTTCCAAATCTTTATAAACTACCTGGAATTTACTTTGGGGTGTGGTTTCAGTTAACTTTGCTTTTTTCCTTACAGATATTCAGTGATACTGATAACTTTTATGAAATAATCAATACTTTTCCCCACCAGCTTGAAATACTGTCTTCATTATAAACCAAATTCACCTATATTCATGAGTCTATCTGCATTGATCTGTCTTCCTACTCTGGAAATGTAATGTTTTAATCACTACAGTTTTATAACGGGGAGAATGCGTCTATCTTTTCTCATTATTTCCTTGGTGATCCTCTGTTTGTTTATTCTTCTAGATAAACATTAGACTTAGTTTAATCATCCCCCCACCTCCAAAAAAATGTTCTCTCTTGGCTTTTTGATTGGACTTACATTAAAATTACAGATTGATTTTAGAAGTCTTCACACCTTTACCGATATTTAGTCTTTCTTTTGAGGACCATGGAGCATATCTCTCCATTTTTCAAGTCTTCTTTTATGTCCTTCAGCAAGGTTTTATCGTTTCTTCATAAAGCCCTTACGTGTTTTGTTAAGTTTATTTGTAAGTATTTTATTTTTATGCCAATCGTGAATAGGATCTTCATACCAACAGAGAAACTCAGAAAGAAACATTTTTGGATTTCTTAAAAATACACCTTATTTGGTTAAGATCATTTTAAACAATCATGTGGTTCTATTTGCTCATAATTTGAATTGTCATTTATTTCCAAGAAATTTTGTGCTATAATATTTTTATCTTTGAAGGACTTTTGTGATAATGTTTGCAAAGTCAAAAAGTGAATTAAGGAATTTTTGGTCTTAACTTTACTGTGGTGCTGAATTATCCAATACAGCAGCCTCTAGTCGTGTGTGGTCAGTGCGCACTGAAATGTGGCAATGCAGAACTAGATTTTAATTTTATTTGCCCTCAGTTTTCTTACATTTAATTTTTCCTTTTTTGATTGTCTGTGGTTTTGGGTTTTTTTTCTTTTTTTTTTTTTTTTTTTTCCTGAGACAGTGTTTCACTATGTAGTTCAGACTGACCTTGAACTCAATAAGTAGCCCAGGCTGACTTGAATTTCCATCGATCCTCCTGCCTCAGCCTCCCAAGTGCTGGAATTACAGGCTGCACCACCACACTCGGTTTAATTTTAAAAACCAATGTTCAATTCAATTAGTGGAAAACCTTTACACGTATTTGGGCCAATGAGAATCTACTTTTTGGCCATAAATGTTATAAAATCTAAGTCTGCAGAGATAAATATTTCTACAAAAATTTATTATCGGAATTGAGATGTGCTATAAGTGTAAAATACACACAGAAATTCAAAGACTTAGTGCAAAAGAAGAATGTAAAATGTCCTATTGGTAATTTTTATATTAAGTATATGATGAAATAACATTTTAGATATGTTGAATTAAATAAAATATATTATTAAAATTAATTTATCTATTTTTACATTTTCAATATTACTACTAGATTTTAAATGATATAGGAGGCTCGTGCTATACAGTATTTCTGTTGAAAACTGTAGCTCTAGATTTTAAAATAAAGGGCCAGGGATTTACCTCAGCAGCGTAAGTGCTTGCCTGGCAAGCATGAGGTCGTGAGTTTGATCCCCAGTACCAAAAAAAAAAGAAAGAAAGAAATTAGATTTTTAAATAATAGCAATCATTTTAATGCGGTGTGCTGGTGCATGCCTATGAATCCAGCACTCAAGAGGCTGAGGCAGGAGGATCGCTGTGAGTTCAAGGCCTACCTCAACTACATAGTGAGGCCCCGTTTCAAAACCAAAAAAGAGCAAAACAAAATAGCAATTACTTGATCCTTAACATTTGCTAGAACTTGATTCCCCCTGCTCCCAGTACTGGGGATTAAACCTACAAGTCCTTTTCTATTTTTTATTTTGGACAAGGTTCTCACTAACTCATTAAATTGCCCGGGCTGGGCTCAAATTTTCTATCCTCCTGCCACAACCTCCCAGAATGCTAGGATTACAGGTGTGCACCACCACGCCTGCTTTACACTTGTTTGTTCGTTTTGAGACAGTCTCACAATGCAGTTCAGGCTGACCTTGAACTCACCATGTAGTCCAGGCCAGCCCTGAATTTGTAGCAATCCTCCTGCCTCCTGCCTCAGCCTCTTGAGTGCTGGGATTACAGGTACGCACCGCCACGCCTGGCTCACACTTGTTTTCTATAAAACACATTGTTCTATTAAATGGATATACTGTGTTTAGCCCCCTTGTTATTTCTTTTTTTCTCCTTTTTCCTTCCTTTTTGTTTTTTTAAAACCTTAAGCAATTCCATGTCTCACAGGTAGCTTGTGGCTAGAACTCTATGCAGGGGAGCGACTTAATCAGTGTGGCCTTTGAAAATCATTTCGGCTGCGCTATAGAGAACAAGCCAGCTGGGGGCATGGATTTAGGGGAGCCAGGTGGAGGGCACAGTGACAGTTGCTTGGTAGAAGAAAAGAAACAGACACTGGAGAGAAATGGACACAGAACTTCTGGGACGTGGACTCCAT
>RJWT010035295.1:0-13490 GCA_004365215.1 Cuniculus paca
TATAGCATTTGTTCTGAATCTTCAGTACATCTTGCATTAGATCCTGCCCTTTTTATTTAGTTATTTTCTGGATCTATTGTGTGACTTACCTTAGTAATATTTTAATACACTGGCTCTACTTCCTTCGTTGTGACTTTTTGAGATTGTTTTTGCCTATGGTTCAACACATCTAGTAGGACTCAAACTAGCAAAAGATAAATAATTTTGAGTCAGTGTTGAAAGTTTGTTAGTATAAGGAATTGAAGAGTCCTAGGTTCTACCTGACCTTAGCAAGGTGGAGAGCTCTGATCAAAATCACAGTGTCTGCTTTGGAAGAGTAAGCTTGAACTCACATTCTAAGTATTTCCCAAGCCTTAGCTTTTAAACCGTGTTCAAATCACTTAACTTTTATTTGAAGACCTTTAGTAATAGGGCACTCTGGTCCACATCCAAACACACTTTCTCCCTTTTCCACTAATTACTATAAATCTGTCGTGTCAATCTTAGAGCATATAACTATCCTGTTACTGTATATCTTCACCTGGTCCATTGTGGAATATTCTTTATTGTCTTTATCTCTGACTCAAATCTTGATCCCACTCAAATCCCAGCTCTCTTAGAGCATGTCACTTAACTGCTATTGCTGCTATTTCTCTTTCCCTTCTCTAAGCTATTACGGTAATTGGGTGTTTTTCACTGGATTTTAGTGACTGATCTGTAATCATGTCATCTAGCCATAATGTGTGCATATCAGGACTTTGGCAAGGTTAAAGCTATTGATCCCTGTCCAAAGAAACTAGCAGAGATTAGAGTGGGTGTATAGTTAATTTTTGGCAATGTTGATCAATAAATACTTGGTAATCATGTTCACTGTAATTCAAACAGAATTTATGTCCTCTGACATTGTAGAAAGTTTTTGCACTTTCAAAATGTATCCATGGAAACTATTCATTTGCAAAAAGAGTAGGCAAAGTAAAATCTGTGAGAAGTAACAGTGTGAGTCACAGCTTTGAGACAGGCAGTGTTTACTTCCCTTAATGCAAATATCCAAAGACAACTTCTGCAGAGAAAATAAGAGCATCAAATGACATGGTGTAGACGCATGCATCTTTTGATTTATCTGTTTTGCTTTATTCAATAATACATTTTTCCTCCTTCTTTTCACATCGTTGACTTTTAGTTCAATGGTTTTTAAAGTGTATGATGGGGATTTAGACTAGGATATAGACAGACAAAAAGTTTCCTTGTCTTTTTCTTCCATTTTGATATTTTACACAAGGTCAATAACAGGCTTCAGTGTTTTTACAATTACCAGGAGGATGGAATTTGTTATTGTGTGCAGATAAATGTGCTGATGCTTCCATTATTTATGGGATGAGATAAAAGTCATACAGCCTTCTGAGACAAAAGACAGGTATATGTTTTATATCTGTATTTTTGATGAGTTCTCTCATAGACATTGTACCTTTCATAGCCCAGTGACTACCTAATGTAAATTTTCAGGTGAAATAAAGCTGTCGAAATTTAGTGTTTTTTATGGCTTACGTTTATGCAGCTAGGAAACAAACATCTCACTTTGTAAAACTGTAGCAGGTAGAGTAAAATTGATTTTGTTTTTGTTGAGTTTTTGTTGTTGCTGTTGTTATTTTGTTTCTGTTTTTTGCTTTCCGGTATTTATGTTAGTTGAAACAGGACCCAGTTTAGGGATAGTTTCTAGAGTGATTGTAAGGGCCCTTCTGTGAAATAATAGTCCCCAATGGTTAAAATGCTTCTGAAATATTTTAAAATAGAAAGCCTGCCTTCATAGATTCTGAAAATAGAGTAGGTCATGTTTATTTTAGGGGAAACAAAATACTGCTTGTTGTCAGTTACCAACAATAATTATATTATTGGCTAATTAAAAAGAACCTCATTCCTGCTATGTTTCACTTCCTGTAGTAAATATGGGTTAGGTATGATTGTGGAGCATAAAAATTTAATTGGTGTTTCTGAGGATTGTATCCGTGTCCTTAACTGTGTGATCCATTCTCTAAAAGTACTAAGTCTCCCCATCTATGAAATTCAGTATTCTCACCTGAAAAATGAGACTGTAACTCAGTTGGGAACAGTAATTAAGTGTGTCCTTATATTTAGACAGCATATAATTTTTTGTTTATTATCTGAACTGTCAATATTTACTATTTAATAGGAACATTTATTTAATTTAATCTAATTACTTAATGATGCAACAGGATGCCACCCTTATCACTTCTATTCCTCTAATTTACTCTCCGTTTCCTCCTAATTACCTTCTTTTGAAGTCAGTAGGTACTCCATTAGTCTATCTTTCTTTTCTCTGAATTTGTCAGTTGCATACTTGTTTATTCTAATTTTAGTGCTTTATTCTGAATATTATATATTTAACTTCTTAGAGCTCAGTAAAATTAATACTTTTACTGCTTTTGAGTCAATACTAGGACCATAAAAACACATGAATTCCTGGCTTTTATGTGTCTATGTACTTAAGTTTAATAGTACATATCTTTTAAACCCCACTTGACATTATTATCATTGTTACTGTTTTGGGTAAGCAGTACTATTTTAGATCTAATCACACTTGTGGACTTTTCATACCTTCCTAAATTTCTATTTTCTTCTGAAGTCCTTTGCCTTCAGGTTAAAAAATCCCTTTCTTATTTCTTTTAGTAGGATTCTAGTAAGGATGAATTGTTCACAGATTTTGTCTTAAAATGTTTTTTTTAATCTTATTTTTATATTTTTTCTTCATATATAATTCTAAATTCAAGGTAAGCAGCAACTTTTTAAGCAGTTTAATGATATTATTTCTCTCTTCATTGTGAAATTGGCAACCTTATTGTTACCATTCAGAAATTATTTTTCCTTTTGTTTTCTTTTTTTGAAGGCATTTGGCCTCTTTTCAGATTTCTTTTTCTTTGTCTCCTCTCTTTGTTTTTTCCCTTCTAGTACTGAGGATTGAACCCAGGGCCTTGAGTATTTCTTTGTCATTTTGTTCATTTTATTTTGCATATATCTAGATATGATTTCCTTTTATTTTGTTTTATTTGTTTTGTTTTGATTGTTGTTTGCAGTGCACCACCACATTTTTAGATGCTAAAATACTTTAGTTATTACATAAACCAGCATTGGCTTTATACCTTATCCCTTTTCTCTTTTCCTTAGTATTTTCAAACACAATTGCATACACATTGCTTTGATGTGTTTTTTCACTCCTTCTTCTATCTTCAAACATTTTTTTCTCCAGGTACCTCTGTTTGGAACATATTCAACTGCCTCATAGTTCACAGATACTTGTTAGTCTTCTATTAAATTTCTGTTTAACATGAATAAGTAAAGTTTAGCTTTTTATAGTTTTTATTTTGTTGCTTTTAATACATCCCAATTGTATGATGAAATAATCTTGCCATTTATTTTCTTACACATAATAATCAGTTATTTTCAAGCTCTTAACTTTTATTCAGTATATGAATCATATGTGATTTAGTTGTTATCTATTTTTGTTGTTCTTTCTGGGTCCTGTTTTTAGGTATGACTAATTATTTTATTTGATACCAGACATGGTGAATTAAAAACTTTAGAAAGAATGGCACAAAGAATAAAAGCAAATCACCTCAAGACCAATGATCTGAGGTGACTTGATGACCTACAATGTTTGTAAGTCCTATATACATTCCTGGGGAAAGCCTGAAACATTTACTAAAACACTCCTTCCTTGATTTTTTCTGAACTCCTCTTTTCCCCCCAACACATTGAGACCAGACTTCCCTCAGTCATTGATAAGCTTGTATCTTCTTGCTGTGCTCAAATAAGGAATTAGAAGGTTCTTCAAAGGAAATCGGCACCACAACTGGAGCCTTTTTGCATCTTCCTTTATTATGGGAAATAATTCTTCCAGTCTTTTCTCTCTATTCTCATGAGATGACTGGAAATTTTATATGGCATGTTCAGTGCTGCCCAAACTCTCACTTTAACCCCTCAGGAATTGGCAGATTCCCTGGGTTCTGTGAAAATGTTGGGTTCACTTGGTATTTAGTAGGATACTCCCAAATCCATTCTAGTTGTTTCTAATTTTGGAATATAAATCTTACTAATAAAAAAACTTAAACTATAAAGCAGTTTTTGGGTCCTATTTTCACCACTGTCCATCCAGATAACCAGAAGTCAGTGAAAATAATACAAAGATAGAGGATTTAATACAAGGAAACATTTTCAAAAATGTTGAAAGGACTTGAGCAGATATCAGAGGTTACTCTTAGTTCAGTAATAGTAGCAAATTTCTGTTCTCCTTAGGGATTAATAGCAATATTCAGAGCTCAAGACCAGCGTGTCTTGTAGGTTTCCAAATCACCTATTGCTGCTACAATTGCTTTGGCATTACTATTCTCCATCCTGGCTCAAGCTCAGGACCCAGAACTGTTTGCTGCTACTGTGAATACTATTTCTTCCTTCTATCTTTTGTTTTTCTGCAGACATAATCTTGATGAATATAGCTTTCAAAGATTCTGGGAAATGCAGTTTTAGGTGGGGATTAGGTTGTTTTCTCTTGCAACACGGAAGAGGCCATAGAATGGCAAGAGTAAAGCCAAGCACTAAGTGTCAAATCCCACAGATAACTAACCGAATCACAAAAAAACACAAGGAAATTATTTCTGTTTATATGTTAGTTGTTGTGGATGGGGTCAGGGTCATTTTTTCTTTATTAGGGATTTCAAGGTTGAAAAAATAAACCAGTCAATCTGCATTAAAAGTATAAAAATTATTGCAAGTTAATGGTTTTTTCTTTTTAGTGGTATCAAAGTATTTACATTTTTTTTGCCTTCATTAAAATTTGTAGATGCAGAACCATATATATATATATATGGAGAGAGAGAGAGACAGATCTGACTCCCAAAGCTATTTTAAATAGATTTTCCTTTAGGCTAAACAGAAAGAAGCTTATTAAAAGAAGGTAGGTTACTTACCATATCTATGAGGACAGAAAATTAAGCTATGAATCAAAGAAGATCATGAAGGTCTCAATTCACAATTGCTGTATAACTAACGTTAGCTATGGAGATCCTGGGGGACATTACCTCATCATTCTAGAAGTTATTCTATTAATATCTCCAGAATCAGAATAAATGTGTAACTACCATGGCAGGAATGAATCAATATATGTGCTTCTTTAGTTTGCAGTTTTATACTAAATAATGGACATGTATATATCTAATTGTTGCAACACAGGACACAGGCCTGTGTCCTTGCATCAGGTGGAGTTGTGAGATAAATTTCTGGCTTCTACCCAGAAGGAGTCAGAATTCTAACTTAGTAGGTTTCTAATATACACAGGATGTTCTAAGCTGCTACACCAGTCAAAAAGAAGCTCAAGCAGCAAAACAGGTATGGACAAACCCTCCCTATAGGGGACCTGGCCAAGACCCCCAATCTCCCAAATGAGTATACTGCAAAAGCTTAAATAAATGAGACAAGTGGTATGATTTTAGGGCTCCAAGATGGTCAAAACCCTCGAACAGATTTCAAGACTCTGGAGGCTGAGACAAGGAATGTCTCTGGGTGGCCCATATTTATTTAGTTTTCAAACAAAGAGGAGGTTAGAGTAGAAAATTCCGGAAACTGAGCAGGACCTTGAGAGTGGTTCAAGGACTTTTCCAAGTAACAGACTATGTTAATTTAGGAGAACAACTTAGGAGAAAGTCTCCAGTTGACTTTCACTACAGGTGTGAAATGCCTGCAGCTGCAATCTCTATCTTGTTAATTGGGGTTGGAGCCAGATGTCCTCAGCTGTGGCCTTATCTTGCCCTTTGAGGCATCTCTTTGTTCTCAGGTCAGCCATGCCCCGGTCATGCTGCAACCCTGCACATGTGTTCAATTTCCAGCTTCAAGGCTCCCAGCACCTCCCTTTGGTCCAGATAAAATATACAACTTTTATAAAACACTCTACATGTGACTTTTCATAAAAGTAAAGAAATTAGAACAAATAACATATATCATATCCTCCCTTGCAGTTACACCAAAAGAGTTAATGAAAATGAACATAGAGTGCCATAGACTAATTTGTGGTAACCAAGGTTTTGGGGAGAATATTTTTGTTCTGCTTATTATTTTTTACTTAGAAATATTTGAGATATATATACAGCATGGAAAGATAAATAGATAAATAGATAGCTAGATAGATAAATAGATAGGTAGATAGATAGACTGATAAAACAATTTCATTTTATTTCAGGTACATTTTTTCAGGGAGCATTCTTTCTCATTCCCAAAAATCAAATAGGATCTTTGAGCTTAAAAAACAATTCTAACTCAATATACACACACCCATGGTAAATTTTTCTCATACTGGAGTAATAAAGTTTACATTTAAAATTGCACAGTTTTTATAAAGCACATCACTAAATAAAACCCTGAAAAGAAAAAAAAATATTTTCTTTAATTAATGTCTTTCACAATGGCACCTACCAATAAAATTTCTCACTTGGTGAAGTTATAAATTATGGTCATGCTTTATTTATGAGTTTTTAATCTGCTCTATAAAGGTTAGACATATAAATTACATTTAAATTTTATGCATAGACTGCTTTTTATACTAAATCATATTTATATATGTTACTAACACATACACTTATTGATTTTTTTTCCAAGTTTTGGTGGACTCTTACATCATTGCTCATACCTTCCCAAGTAGATCTCTTAAATAGCTTCTAGAAGACCATCAGAGCAAAAACGGGGCATGTTAAAGTTTTTCTTTTTCTAGCAAGAGGGATTCTCATCCCTGATAAAGTAAAGCTTTCCCTAGACCCTTTGGGTAATACTGGCTTATGTCCTGGAAGCAGGGGACCCAGTTACTACAGTAATACACTCAACCATTTCCTTCTGTTTCCTTTTCCTGAATTCTTTACCCTACACTTACAACATGGTTGACCCACTCCTTTCTTTAGTAACTGTCTTGCAAATTAGTAGCGCTTACTCCTTTCTTGTAGTAGCATTTATTTGGCTACATGGCCATACACTGAACACTACATTTCCCAGCTTCCTTTGAATTTAGAGATGGCCATGTGAGTAAATATGCACCAAAGGAATGTAAACAGGAAATATGCATCTGCCACTTTCTTCAGTCATCTATGTAAAATATTTTGCCTTGCACTTTCTCTCTTATTCTTTTCCTGAGGGTTGGAATATGAATGAGGTTATGACTCAGGTTTGACCATGAGACAAACTTAATACTTCATGGGATATGAGAAGAATAAGATGCAATAGATAAGTATTCCCAGATTGAAAAACTCAGCATGGAGTGACATAAGAATGACTGTAATTTAACACACTGTATTTTGAAATCACAGCAGCCTAGTTTACATCTTTTGGCAACACAGCTGGAGTGGCCAATAGGACCCTGGGATTTACTGCATTTAGCATCTCCTCTGGATCCTCCCATCTGTATTTACTGCCCTTAAATCACAAAAATTTCCTTCCTACTTCTCCTCTTTAGTCACATCCTTCCTTTTGTTTTCTCACCATTTCTCAACAACATTGCCATGTTCTTCACAATATCTCCCCAAACGTTATTCACACGTTCACTGTATTTTCCTCACAGTCTCTTAAATTCTTATTTCCTTTCAAAACAAACCTTGATATCCTTTTATACTGCAAACTAAATTCAAGCAGTAATTCCAACATTAGCATCTCCTTCCTTTTGGGCAAAATGAGCCCAGTCATCAAATCATTCCACTAAATTAAGGGGTAATGTTTGTGTTTATTCTCCTGGCATACCATGGAACAGAATGTAGAAAAACAGACAGTCAATTTTCATACTCAGCTTGGAATACAGAAATTTTCTAATGCCCACAAGTCCCTCTGTATATTTAATTTTAAAAACATTTTTACTTAAGTAATTTATAAGATGCAATCATATTGTCTTCTTTCATTTACTGATAAAATTGGTTTTTTCCTCAAAACACTTTTCTCAGGCTTGGGGATATAGCTCAGTGGTAGAGCACCTGCCTATAATTTGCAAAGCCCTGGGTTAGATCCCTAGTAGTGCACATGAATAGACAGACAGTTTGATAGATGATTGATAGGTAGATAGATACATAGATAGATAGACAGATAGACAGACAGATAATAGGTCAAACAAATAATTTTTCTTTGGTCTTATTTCCATAGAACATTAGGAAGACTTTATGAAATTCCAAATTACTAGGGCAGAAAGGAATTTAATGGATCATCTGTTTTGATTCTATTTTCAAATTAGGGGACTGAGAACCAGATTATGTGAGCAGCTTACTCAAATTAATAAATGGCAAGGTTGCAAAAGAACCCAGCTCCCTTGTTATAACAAGTATGCCTTCTTTTTCTTTTGTTTAATGTTTGCTAACTTTGTAACACTTTGACTTCCTGTATAAAAACAACAGTGGTATTATAGAAATTGATGCTATCCTAGATTTTTTAATAGTCAGTAAATAAACTGCTTAAGTAATTAAAGTAATAATTAATTTAATAAGTTAAATTAATTAAGTTTTAGTATTCTATTGCACAGTAAAATGACTATAGATAACAACAATGCATTGCATACTTCAAAACAGAAGAAAAGATTTTGAATGTTCTCACCACACAGTAATGATAAATGTCTGAAGAGAGGAACATGGTAATTACTCAAATTCTACCACTTTGCATTGTATACATGTATTGACATTGGTGTATACCATAAATATGTACAGTTATTACCTAGCAATTAAAAGTTCAAAAATGTTTAAGAATTTAATTAGCACCATTGAAAAGCCCTAGTGTAAAAGCACTGGGCCATTGAGCATTCTGCATCATTATCCTTTCTCTTTAAAACAATGGGCTCTTTGATATAAGCACAACACTATTTCCTAAAGTCTATTTTAATTAATATCATCTTTAAAATTCAGTCTAACTTCTTTTTCTTTTCCCTGCTCTTTCATTTTGCCAGCAGCATATGTATTTGTTGTTCTTTCATCTACATCATTCACTAGATGTTTCTCTTCCTTGTCACTTTTGTCTCCAAGAAGACTGAGTACAATGTCTTTGGATTTGCTTTTAAGAAACCTGTCAATAATGATTGCAGTGCTCATCCTGTATGTGATGTGTTTATGGATTTTTTTTGTAGTATAGGTTAAGAATACTGATTCATCACTTGAACATTCAAAGCACTGACTCATTGACTCTTGGATAAAAAATCTTATCTGTAATAACCAGACTTGTGATACAACATGTTTATCTTTCTGCTCTCTGGCCTCTACCACAGAAAAACATCATTCTATTTCCTTCTTTTCATAGAAATCCCTTGCCTTTCACTTCCCCAAGCCATTAGCTCTGCAGTGCTCATGAGCCTCTTCAACCACCTCAAGTGTGCCATGATCTTCTAAAGGTAACTTGAGGGACATGTGTATCTCTCAAGCAGGCACTTCTCCCCCATGACCTCCCTCCACTCGTGTAGATGAGGTTCAAGGTCGAACTGTTGCACTATCCTTTAGCAGTATTCTTTTCTTTCCCCGACACAACTCTAAAACTCAGAGAGAATGGTTGCCACTAAAGCATTGCTCATCCTCTTTTTCTGATACGAAATAGAAAAGAGATAGGTAAAGTGTACACAATCAATGACCATAATTTCATCACCAATATTTCACTTTAATTTCCTGAGAAGTTGAAATGCCGTAAATGAAATTAAGTGTGAAGCACATGTGAGGTTTAATTCCTGCATTGCAAAAAAAAAAAAAAAAAGTAAAAATAAAGAACATAAAACAAAATGAAGGTCTCTTTAACTATTTCCAGTATCTCCTCATTTGCATTCCTACCCAGAGGCAACCTCTATCAAGGGATCATTGAATATCATCCCATTCTAATATCTGCAATTGTCCAGTGTAATGTATTTGTATAAATAATGTATGTTATATTGGTTAAAACATTTTATTTACACATAGGATGATTATCATCTTGCAGCTGTGAGTTGCAACTTTGAGTTCTCCAGTCATCCTTAAGTTTTAAATTCTTTTTGCTTTTGCCAAAATGTTATGTTATGTCTACCATCCTAATGTATGATTATACCCAATATTATTTACTAACTTTTGTATTGATAGTTATTCATGCCACTCTTAATTCTATTACTCCAGTACTGTAGTGTATGCACTTAGGCTCATCTCTTGATAAAAATGTGATTCTCTAATGTGCACACACAGAAGTAAAATTAATGTGTAATAATATTTGAGAATTTCTGTTTTATAAGATATTGCCAAATATTTTAATTCTGATATTAAATTTAATACCTATGAGTAATATATGAGAATATTCGTTTTCCAACATGATTCCAAATGCTTATAAAATGGTATCTCTCACATGTGGAATTGAAACACCTGGAAAAAAACAACTTAGCAAAAGGAAGAAAAGCTCCAAGAATCAAGGTAAACTAGAAATCACAGAGGAAGTGAAGAAATAGTGAAAAACAAAGCAGTGTGGACACTCACTTTGGTTCCTGGGGAGGGGAACCCATCTCCACAAACACCAGGTAACTCCAGAGGTCAATGGGTAACAACAGACCAGCCCCACTCGCCCCAAGAAAAGCCCACAGTTTATTGGAAAGTGCAAATAAACTGTGGAATTTTACTATGAAACTGACTCTGCCTCGGGGGCTAGAGTTGCAGTGCCCTAGAGACAAAGAACTCAACAAAAAGTGGTCAAAGATTTGAAGAATTCAAAGAGGAAACATATAAGCAAATCTATGAGATGTTTAGCACGCTTCCAGGGGATTTTCTGAACTGATAAAGGATTTTACAAATAAAATGAACCTTGAGAGAATAGTGCTAAGTTAAATAAATCAGACACAGAGGTCAACTATCACATATTTTCTTTTACATGAGAAACCAAAGTATTAAGAATTTAAAGAGCGGAAAAGAGGACAGATAATAGAAGGAAGGTAGATACTTTGCAGATGGGAGGGGTGCCTATGACTAGGGGAGAGGAAGTATAGGAGAGGAGAATGAGAGTAAAAAGGATTAAGATGTCATACACACACATGCACATTCCCCATAATGAGTGTACTCATTTTGTGTCACAAACTGGTACCAATAAAAATAATTTTTAAAAATATGATATAATACTGATTTGAATTGTCTTTATTATTTCCTATCAGTGAAACATATTTTGTATTATTCTCAAATATTGTAAATAAACTAACAAAGTAACACTATAATCTTAAACTGTTTAAGTCCTGAAGTACATCAACTTTCCTTTAAATGTGTAAAAGCCTTATTAATCAAATCCTTCCTCTACTTTTGCTTATTACACCCCTTACAGGTTTTGGATACTGCCTCAGTTGCTAGAAACTGACTGTTTCACAGTGGAGTTTGCTCTGAAAAAAGAATATAACATTTATCTGAGATAAAAATGCCTACATACAGAGTCACAATAATGCTGAGTTCTTATGGTTAATACATTGTGTCAACTTGAGAAGTTTAGAAGTTTAACTGAGAGACTCAGCAGGGAGCCAGGGTTCTTACTTTGTAAATATCCTCATCCTGTGCAAAGGAGGACAAGGATATTTTGTGAGTGTTACATCCACCCTGAAGTGGCTG
The DNA here is from genome assembly GCA_004365215.1 of Cuniculus paca. Classification (NCBI taxonomy): domain Eukaryota; kingdom Metazoa; phylum Chordata; class Mammalia; order Rodentia; family Cuniculidae; genus Cuniculus; species Cuniculus paca. The sequence goes on from RJWT010035295.1 coordinate 11,586, forward strand.
CGGTGGCCTGTGTACAATTTGAGGGTAGAGAAGAGGCTTGCCTTTTCTCCCTCTTTTGCTCTGGCTGCTGCCTTGAAGTGTTTCCCCAGTGCCATGCCACCCTGCCTTGGAGCCAGCTGATTATGGACTGAAATCTTCAGAAACTGTAAGCTAAATAAACCTTTCCTTGCTTCACTTTGAGTGTCAGGTGTTTTGTCCCAGCAACAAGAAAAAGTAACCAAGACACAAGTGCTGTCTGAGATGAGCTGTAAGTCATATAGGGGATGCTGGAGAGTAGCGAGCACACCCAGAGAAAAGGGAAAGTGGAGTGCAGTTAGGAATTAGGTACAAAGTGAGAAAAGCGAAATGAGGTAGGTAAAGTTTTAGAACAAGATATTCTGTATGGAACATTTACAGAAGCTTGGAGGCTCAAAAGCATATCTGATCTGATCACAGATTTCAGCAGCCTTTTTGGAAACAAGGCAAGGTATGAGACTTGTACAATCTGGATTTGGACTGTGAAGAGATTTGTATATCTTGTACTTAGATATTTTGGATGTTTGTGAAGATGAGTAACTATTAAAAGACTAAATAAAATGGAGATGTCATCAGAATTGAGGTTTAGGAAGCAAACTCTAAGAAGCACACAGGAGGAAGATCAAAAGGGAGGCAGACATTCTAATTAGAGAATTATGACACAAAATAATTAAAGATCATGTGGTACACAGAAATTTTAAGGAAACGTAATCAACTGAACTTTGTTCACTCAAACATTCAGCATTCATGATAGATACAATGCTAGATACAATGTAGGTATTTAGGATATTTTAGTAAACCAAAAACATTTTTTTAAAAATATCTGTCCTGGAGGAGCTTAGATTTTTATATTATTATTATATTACTATAATCTTGAATAAAACTTACGTTATAGAGATGAATTAAGGGTTCACAGAAGGTAGTAAGGAATGAGATTCATGATTGGGAGCTTTGTTAGGCAGACACTTGGTGAAGGACAATAATGTTTAAAGAGAACCAGCAAAAATGCTTTGGGGAGTAGATGTATTGGCAATCAAGCAAGATTGATAAAATAAAGTTGGAGAAAAAATAATTTGAGACTATACTTAATGTATTGCAAGGTACATCTCAGTTTTTCATGTGTTTTTTCTGAGATGTGACTGGGAGGCATGAGCTTTGTTTCGTGAATTGAAAGACGTGTAGTCTCCAGATGTAAGTGTGGAGGTACAGGGCTGACTTCAACATCATAGACACGAGGCACAGTGCCTAGGGCTCACAATATTACTAGGGGATCAAGAAAATGTTTTATTATCTTTTAATCAGAGGGAAAAATGAGCTTTTAGGGCAACAAAATAAATATTATTGATATGTTTATCTTTATGACAATCTAGTCATTAATATATTTTTAAAATTTTTTCTGGAATAAAGTGACCTAGAAAGGTTAAAAAAAAATAAAAAAGAAAGAAAGAAAAAAAGAAAATACCTGTGCTCTTCAAAGTCACAGTGTGGCTGTCTATAAAAGGTAGGTATAGGAAAAAAACATCTGCCTCGGCCCACGGTTTCCTGCCACAGGAAGGAGCTCCCTGTGGTCAAGCACCACAGCAGAGAGAAACAACGTCTGCCTCTGCTTGCTGGTCCCATCCACGGGAAGGAACTCCCTGCAGGCAAATGGAACGAGAGAAACAATATCCACCTCCACCTGCTGGTCTCCTCTGCAGGAGGGAGCATCCTGTGGGCAAGAACCACAGCAGAATAAGACAGCAGATCCACCACTGCCCACTGGCTGCTGACAATAGGAGGCTTGCTTCCTGGTAGCCAGCAGGAGCAGGGACACACAGCAGGCCACCATTAGAGGCCCTTGCTTCCTTTGTGCAGCCATCACCTACCAGGAGAATCAGACAAACACACCCC
>RJWT010035296.1:0-13498 GCA_004365215.1 Cuniculus paca
TCCAGGGGACAAGACCCCATCCTGGGTATATATGTGTCGTCTTGCTCATAAAAACTGGAAAATAGTTTGGCATCAATCATTCCTCACAATGCCGTGTATTTGGATTGTCCCATTTTCAGCTGTGCACCTGAACTAGATGTGTCCATTCCCTCCGGAGCATCCACTGCCCCAGGCTGAGAGCAGGCTCACTCTCTCTGGCTCTCTCACTTCCAAGCAGGCTTTTCCTACCCCTCCTTCCTCCCATCCCTTGCTCTTTCCTCCCTGGGCCATTTCTTCTACAGTTTATTCTGAAGGTGTCCTGAAAAGGTGATTGTTGAAGAATATCAGTTTTTATTTTATCATGAAAGATGAATCTCACACCGAAAAGCAGGCACGTAAGGAAGACAACTCTAAAAGAGCAGCAAAACTTGCTTTCTGCACAGGGCCCAGGCCTATCAGCCCACAGGGACCAGGCTGCCTCTTCTTCTCGGGCTGCATCTGGAGGTTGCCGAGTGGCAAGAGGTGATCGAGGGTTTCCTGTCATCTGGGCCGCTGGCCAGTTTTGCTGGCTGTCAGCTGGGAGGCCTTGCTGTACCCCATTGCTCCTTCTCCCCTTTCCCTCCTCTCCTCGCTCTACAGAGGACCCTCCTGCATTGAGGATGGCGAGAGCCACAAGTGGACGACATGACAAGCTCTGTATGTCACATGTCCACATGGTTTCCTAGCTCACAGTGCTATTCAGGAAATGCTGAGCCTCTGCTCCCAGGTACTGAGTGCATGTTACACCCAAAGTAAAAGTTCCTTCTGGGCCACAGGTCAAGATAGCGAAACGCTCCACTGTGGCTGCAGTCGCCTGTGCACCCTAGTAGCACATACTGCGCCCAGTTGGGCAGTGAGTGCAGGCACCTTCAGCAAGAAGCCCCATGCCAACCTGCGACTGTGATTCATCGGAAGCACTTTTGTCCTGCAAGCCACCCGTATGAAAACAAAACCAATGGGGTATAAAATTGACTTCGTGGAAGCAAAGACTCCAGCTTTCGTAAGTGACACACTTGAGAGTATGAATTTTAAGACTATTTGGTATAATAAGAAATAGTATTAGGGAACTATTACTCAAAAGCACAGAATTATTCAGCTCTTCAAAAATGAGATCATAAGTGAAGGACTACACAGTTGTAACGCGTGCTGAAAATGTTTGGTTTAACGAAGCAAGCGTGACTAAAGAATGTCACAGGCAATGACAGATAAAATACGGGGCTGAAAGCAGAGCAGGTTGAAGAATTGTACTCAGAGAGGAAAGCAGTATCAACCGGGATTCTGAACACCAAAGCAGTGTCAGCTTCTACTGCTTCCATCAATATTGACCAAGGCTGAAACCGTATTATGTCAGCTCACCGTCACTCACACTGCAGTCCCAGCTCACTGAGACGACTCATTTCTGTGAGCGTATAAACCCGCGGTTTCTCCGGTACAGAGGAACTGGGGATTGATCTGAGGGCTTGGCACTGACCTACATCCCCAGCCCTTTTGATTTTGAAACAGGGTCTTGCTAATCACTACTGCCCAGAGTGACCTCGAACTTGTGTTCCTCTTGCCTCGGCCTCCCAGAGTGCTGGACTTACAGGCCAATGGCGCCACACCCAGCTCAGCATCCATTTTAAAACCTTTGCAAATGAGATGCAAATGAAAAGGCTCAACATCTATTTACCAGCATGGAAATGTCATGGTTACTTCACAATAATTGATGAGAGACTTGAGCAAATAATTCATGGACCCAGGCTGAGAATTCCCTTGGCTGCCCCCAGACACCTCTGGTTGGTGGCTTGCTTACCCCTGAACAAAATGGGCATGGGCAGCACTCTTGCTGTTGTCTGCGGTGATGGCATCTCCGTGCTGTCAGGGAACTGGGTGGATGAACAGGTCCACATCAGCTTTACCACATTATTTCATGCCCTTCTGCGTACGTTGACGCTGACTCCTTGCTATTACCCACATGTCACAACAATAGCAATCATGGTATTATAGCAACATGATAACAGTGTTTACAGATAGCATCTATTACCGCACAGTATGCGCTGCATTGCATACACACGATCTGATTTAATTCTTGCCAAACTCCTGAGAGAAAGGCAATGTTATTGTTCTCTTCTGCAGAGGCATAGTGCAAGCTCTTGAGTTGCTCAGGCAGTTTTCTGGGGTGCTGTTTGTGTAAAGACCGTCCGTCTCTGGACCATATGCAGTGTTAGGAAACTGTCACTGCTGCCCTGGTTTTGGAAGATGGAGTAAGGTTTTCTCCCCAACTTTCCATCGCGCTGCTCTTTCTGCCGCTGACCCACCCCCATTGCACACAGCTCCTCCTGCCTCCAGAGCTCAAGTCCTGTGGAGAAGCCCTGACACCAGGTCCTGTGAGCTGAGCGCCCCGCCTGTGCTCGGGTCAGATCCCCTCCGGTGTCCATCAGTTTGTGGGTAACAGTCTCGTCCTCACACACAGATGTTATTGAGGCCACCCAGGTCAGGTCTGTAGACACAGGATTGTACCACACTGACTCCACACAAAGAACAGAAGGAATACATTGTGGCCTCCTAGCATGTGCCAAAAAAAGAAAGGACAGGGATCAAGAGATAGATGGGGCGGAGGAAATGATAAAGGAACTAAAATGTGCTGCATGCACGTAACCAGAGATGTAAGGATTATGTACTGCAAAGGTGTACTGATAAAATTTACGGGAGGAAAAAGTCTGCATTTTGGATCTTCTCTAGCTGCTGGCTTGAGACTCCAGGACCTGTGATTTCTCTACTCTCTCCTTATTCCTGGGACTGTGTGACTGTTCCAGCAAATCTCCATGTCATCAAAAACTCTGGTGCATCTGTGAACATAAAATGCTCTTCAGTTTAGCCTTGTGGGCCTAGAACCTCTGTTGCGATATTTAATGTTCCATTCTTGGACTTACATGGATACACAAGGAAACACCTAGATAAGATAAAAAGATAGACCCTGATTTCGGTGTACAATCTTGTGCAGTTGAATAATTAATAATGATCCTTGCCATGTCCTTAGAATAGAGTTTTGCTAACTCCATGCATATTGAGAGAATTTGCCTAACATAAGATAATTGTATTTTTTCATCAATAAAAATTTTTACAGAGAAAGTTGATACTGAACACTGAAAGTTAGCCTTTCTCATATTGTTTATCAGTTGTAAGTACAAATTTGCACCCAGTTCTATGGTCAGAAATGTATTCCCACAGGTATTCTAAACTCTAAATGTTGCAGTGAGTTGTTATGGTTACACTGACCAGCCCTTAATATAATTATCTTCTGTACAGCAGTTAAGGGTAAATACCCCCTGCTGTCCTTTTCAAAGATCATGGACACTGGGTTAGAATAAAAATTAAGGCTTTGAGCAACAGCAGAACTTTGGAGACATCGCACAACTGCAGACACACCCACTGTCTGATGTACTTTTAAGTTTTATTTCATTAGTCCATGTGTGCAGCACACAGCGGACGCAGTCCCCATGGGGAGCTGTGCCGTGCAAGCTCATCTCAACTCCGTCTCTTCCTGCCTCCCCCTCCGTCTCTTGATCCCTTCCCCTTTGTATCCTATGATACAACCTTTATTTTGCTCTTTAATTTATTTGCAATTTGGGTTACTGGTATGAGAGAGGCAGTGAGATATCATTGAGATCGAACTATCATCTATATTTATATGTTCATTAAAATTAACAGCCACATTAGCGTATGAAGGCTGAGAATTCTATCTCTGAAAAGGTTGGGCCCATTTTGGGTCTTGGACATTTTAGTTTCTGAAAGGTCTGCATGCACATCATGAGACTTCCTGGGGGAAAACCTTCGTCTGCACAGGAAACTCATCCGTGCTCTACAGACACTGTGTACGCAGTCTGTAACTGTCACACTGCTCTTACTGTGCCTGCGTTTTGACCACGCCCATCATAGAAGGTCAGGTGAGGAATTTCCCACATGTGGCATCATCCTGTTGAGCTCGAAACATTTTGGATTCCAGAGCATTTCTAACTTCAGATTAGCAATGGTTAACCTGTCGTCCCCTCTCAACTCACTGAGTGAGTGTGTCAGCTTGAGACGTCAAATTCCGGAAACTTATGTTGCATAATAGATTATTACTGTCTTCGAATTATGTTCAAACATAAAATATTACTGGCGAAAAACAAGGTGATCAGAGAACAGACTCACGATCAACAATTGAAGAGAAAAGGTCCGCCAGCTATAGAACCGTACAATTCCGGGGCCTGGCTTCTGCTTTTTAAGCACTTTTGGCTAAAAGTGAAACATGAATCTCAGGGGGAACACGAGAGGTGGACGCTGAATGGCCACCAGGAGGATCCAGGCAGAAGTGGGGTGGGGTCGATTCTGAGGGGTGACGTCCACCTCTGAGCCTGTTTTCTAACTTTTTCTAATTCCTTTCCTAGACCATTATAAAGATAGAAACAGAAACAGTTAAAGGACCTCAGAGGATGCAGGTTTTATTTGCCCTGGAGCCTGCGGGAGGGGCTTCCTCAGAGATCGCTGCCCTCACAGTCCTGCTGCCTGTGTCTCACTGAATGGGAGAGGCAGGGACATGCAGGAGACAGGAGATGCAAGGTTCTTACTCTCAGACTCTGGTCAGCTCGTCAGCAGCGTGGATTGCAAGAGCCTAAGTGTTTTGTTTGTTTCCTTTTAAACAGGGCCTTGCTATGTAGTTGAGGATGGCCCTGAACTCCCTATGTAGCCCAGCCTGGTCTTAAACTCATGGAGATCTTCCTACCTCAGCCTCCTGAGTGGTAGGATTATAGGCATGCACCATTATCTGTGATTTCCAGGACATACTTAGAAAAATGGTCCACTAAACAAGTCAGATCGAATTCACTGCTGTGTGTTATTCTTTCTTGCAGAATTATTTTGCAACTGGATTTATCTGCACAGTGATTATGTAAGAAGGCTGAAAATAAGACTATGAAGCAATTTTCTAAAATTGTAGAAAAACAAAATACATGCAATGACTCAGAGTTCTTTCCTTGATTTTGTGTTAATTTTTACATTAATCATTCACTCTTCAGTATTTGATGAAATACCACTATTCTACATGCCTCATGATGGGCCGGGATAGTCAGTGACATTGATTGCAATGCAATATTTGAATAAAATATTCCCCTGCTCTTCTATACCTCAAACATTTTAATTAGCATTTTAAAGACACTTGTAAATATTTTAGTCAGTGAAAATTGTGATTTTTCTGTGAAACAAAATCAAATATGTAGGTAATGAAGAATTTTAACAACATTATCAAATGCATTAAACATAAAATGTTTACATAAACTGAACATTGATTGAAATCACTTTTATGTTCTAATCAACTTTCAGTCATTAAAATTGAAATAATTTTTTCATAATGTTATGCTGCATTTCAACCTCTTGCAAAAAACACCTCATGAATAATTGGTATCATCATCTATCACTGATTTCGTGTTGAGAATGCAATCTTAATTTATGTAAGAGCAAAACATGGTCAGAAAAAGTTCGAAAATATTGCACAACTTAATTGTAATTCAATGTATATTTCAATTAACATTTTGAATTTCAGTAATCTAAAAAATTCCATATTCACATAATCAAAATTTCAAACTATAAAATATTTATACAAAGAGATCGTTTTACCTGTCATGCCATACTATTTCCTACATTTCCAAAGAAAGTGATAGTTAAATCATGTTGCATCTTCCAAAATTTAATATAAACATGCATATCATGATGATGATTGTGTTTATTTATACACATATGAGACATGTTGGGGGAATACTTGCTACAATAAATTTTTGTGTAAGTAAAAAGATGAGAACTCCTTTTATGTTTGGGAGGAAGGTATAATTGTGTGTGTGCATGTAGTATTTAGACTTTTGTCTTATTATTGTATCACTGTATAAATAGAATCTATTTAAATTTTCACTATTTATTTGAGAGTTAGTTCCTTTCCATTTTTTAGGTGATAGTAACAGTGTTGTGATAGTGTCTTAGAAAAATTTATTCTACTTAGGTATGTGTACTATAGATGAGGCATATTTGAGAAGTAAAATTGCTGGATGAACAAATTTCTACATTTTTAATCTTTAGGGAAATGTTGCAAGTAAAAAAAAATCTTTACACCAAAATCGTTCTACTAAAAGAATATGTATCTGTGTTCCAATAGCTTCAATCAAAAGTGTTTTCAGCTGCTGACCCCTCTGTCTGGCACACAGTAGCTTTGAGTGGGGCTCTCCAAGGCTGGTGAAAATGGGGACAGACCCCCAGGTGCCCAGGTCTAGTTGTGGGCAGGGTGGATTCTCACGTGGCCCCGCACAGTGCGAATTCACTGACCGTCACACTTGGTGAACAGGGCACGGCTCGTCCTCTTCTGAGACCATGATCCTATTACCTTTTGTAGGAAATTATTTTTATGAGTTCCCTGAATATTTACATGTCTTGTCCACATCCGTATTTATGGGCCTCAGTTTCTTTATTAATAATATGAAAGTGGAAAAGTGATCAGTGCACTCTCCTTCCTAGTAAAGAACTTGTCTCAGGCACTTTTGTGACGCCCATGTCTTGAGAGCTGCGTTTGCTGGTAGTTTGCTGCACAGTCTGTGGGGCTTGGGGCAGAAAGCTGGTGTGGGGGGTCAGACAGGCAGGCGCACACTCAGCCCCACCCCGGCTGGCCTGCACCTCCTTCCAGCACGCCCGGCAGCTGCTCCGCTCAGATGTACCCCGGGTGCATAGCACCCTGTGACCCAGCGTCTCCCCCAAGCCCCACTCCTGAGCGTGCGGGAGTTTGAGGACCTTCCAGATTTAAGCCGCAACCTGCAGAATTGATGTTGCAGCCTGACTTGGTAAGGGCAGCGTTTGGGATGGGCGTTCTCAGTTCTGCATAGCAACTTCTCTTAGTCTCGTTCGTCATCTGGAAAGAAGCGCTTCTACAGTGACGAATTTAGTGAAAGAATATGTAATCTTTAATGAGTGCTTCAAACATTTGTCCTAAACGTATGTGAATAAGAATAGGCGTATAGTGTTCTCAGGCCATCTCTCAAATACGAGAGTAGGAAAAGTTGAAAGAATATGGGAACGAATTTAGAAGAAAAGAATCACTGAACTGTTAAAAATTTTATTAAGTACGGAACTTGTGCCAAATAAGTTAGTATCCAATGAAGGTAAATATTAGCATGAATTTTATAGCTTCCGTAATCTGCATAACCTTGTTTTACATATTTATTGCCATGTTGTTTGTGGCACCAGTAAAAGGTCATTTTTTAATTTCCCAGGTGTTTTCAAATTTATTTGAGAAATACTGTATGCTTCTTGTAGTATATGTCAAGTAAATTAAATAAACAATACAGGTAATGGCTATTTTTTTACCGTGTGTGGTAGCTGCTAAATTGCTTAGGTTGGACTCAAAATTATGATCCTCCTGCCTCAGCCTCCTAGAGTTTGGAATTATAGGTGTGTGCCATCATGCTTAGCCAAAATGGCTAATTTTTGAGTAAATGGAAGGATTATTTAAAAAGTGTTATGACCATGAAAACAATTGATTGTTTAATGAGTATGACCCATATAAGCTGATGACTAGCATGGTATCTAGTAGTTGAGATTACTAATAGGAGTATTGAGTACTAACATGAAAACTTCCCTCAAATATCGAGGGCTGACTGTGTGTTCTTGACTGTACCTTAGTTCATTTATGCTATCTTTGAAGCATATATTGTCACAGGTGTGTATTTAAGCTCTGTTAGAAGTCTTTGGTATTTTACTGAATCTATGAGGACACAATAGAGACTCAGATAATATGTCCTTTAATTTAACTTCAAAAATTACATCTTGAACCTTGGCAAGTTTTTTTGACCCTTCAGTGCCTTGGGACCGAGGGCAGGTTATTTGAACGGACTCATTTATAGACAAATATTTGCAGGTAATGATCAGGAGTCTCTCTACTGACTACTAAGGCCAGGAGAGTTTGCTAAGTGGCTCATTCTCCAGGAGCTCCAAGTAAATACTCATTTCTCGGTGGGATAATGTGGGCATAAAATAGTAGGAGAGAGATTATGCACAATGGGGCTCCTCCGGCCCCCCATTCCTGTTGGCTCGGAGATGCAGGGCCGAACGTGAGACTCAAGCTGGCGTTTTCACATCTCGTCTTCCCCAGCCAGGATCTGCGGGCAGCAGCCTCGAGCCACTGCTGCCCTCCGCAGACACGGAGCCTCCCGTGCGGTGGAGCGTCCATGGTCCCCTCCTCCCACTCGGCTCCTCTTGACCTCTGTGCCCCTGAGGATGGGGCCAGGCCGGTCGGTCCAGGGGCTGAGTCACCAGATGCACAGCGTTTAGGCCAAGGCCTCAGTCCCTAACGGGTGAAGGGCTCCCGCGAAGTGATGCTGCTTGGGCGCGATGACTCCAGGACTCTCTGGAAGACCTCACTCTGTGCATGAACATGGCAGTTAGCAGGAGCCGCACAAGCAGGCACACTTGACGTAGTTCTGTCTCCAAGGCAGCGACGCCTGGTGGGGAGACCTCAGACTTGAAGGCCAAGCAAGCCGGCTGTGAGGTCAGTGGCTCCTTGGTAGTTTGGGTCTCTGAACATCATTATCTCCTGGTTAAACAGTGACTCGAGTGCCGCATTTGCTCCAGGTATGCGGAAAACAGTGTGAGCAGGCTGCCTGCAGTTTGCCTTTCAGAGAAGGCTGCTGGCTCCCTGCAGCTGGGGCTACAACACCCCTTTCTCCTCTTTCCACAACGAGCTCGGGCCGGGGGCTCTGTGTGAGTGTGAGACAGTCGGGGCGCTGTCTGCCGTCTCCACGCTCTTCCCTGTTCCAGACCCTACCAGGCTCCTTTGTGAATCTGCGGCCCTGGGGAGACAGTTTGAGGGAACATTTTCACCCTGATACTCTGCCCGGCAAGTCTACAGATACTGTAGCACAGATGTGAAAAATACACATGCAGCTAGGTCATAGAAATTTGGAGAGAAAAGTATTTCCTGTAAACTACTTTGTTTCGTTGAACATTTCCAATTTTATGGGCAATATCATCACCGTAGAATACCAGGCTCAGTGTCCGCATGGTCTGTCCTCTTCGGTCCGAGAGTGACCGCGAGATTTATCTCCTTTGGAAAGCATCTGAGGATTCTCTTTCTAAGGAGCCTCTCGTCTGCCGATGAATCGAAACCCTCATGCTCTGCAGTTTCACTGCAGAAAGAGGTCTTCGGTTTGTTCAGACATTTGCTCAGGTTTGATTGTTGTGATAGCAAATTTTGCTTTGTTTCCTTCATTGCGTTTACCGTTTACACAAACTAAAATGTCTGGAAGGATTCTCCCAGATAGCGTGGGGAGCACAATGCCTTTGGTAATGAGCTGTCCCGCCGAATGTCAGGTTCCCTTACAGGAGGAAGGAGCCCAGTGTCACAGGATCAGGAGTGTGGAGAGCCAGGTGGGCCGGGAACCGAGGTAAGGGACCCCCAGATGGGAACTTCCTGTCCCTAAACCAAGCCATTACCCTCTGCAACAAGAAAACGCTGAGCGCCGAATAGTAAAACAACAAAAAAGAAGACTGATGCGATGTGAATTTGTGCAATATTTTATTTACATAAGAATTAATTTTCTCCGGTAAGATGACACTGTGCCTGAGAAGCCTCGGACGACACCAGTAGCCAATTTCTCCAAGACAATGAGATAATGAAATCTCATTTTCTCAATACCTGCGATATCTACTCTGTGGACTGAAATGCAAAACATGTTCAACTCAATTGGACATACTTGTTTCAGGCTTAAGACAGAATTATAAGGTCTGCGGATAATCACCCTTGAATATTGCATTTGAACCAGCCGTTCTGTATGGTATGAAGTCCGCGTGTTCTTTGCAATAGGGAAGATAGAGAAGACTCAGGTTTGCAAATGCAGTTTTCGGCTGGAGTCCCCCTCATTTTCTATGAGAAAATGACCAGCTTTGGGGCCTCATGGTTGATGTGATTTGTGAGGTGCACAGCGGAGATGCACACCGTGCCCCAGGTAGGGGGGCCAACCTGTCCAGGCTGCGTTTTATTGTTGAAAGCTCAAAGGGCTGCGGCACCCCTGCTCTGGGGTGTTCTGGTTTGCAGTTTGTTTTCTGGGTTTAGCTGATCTGTCAGAGGCTTTTTGTTTCAGCCTCGTGGCTGGACAGCTCTTTTGTATGCTGCATACCTGCTCACAAACGTGTGCCGCTTGCCTGTGGAGGACGTCTGGGCCCCCTCCACAGACCCCGCAGGCTTGGCTGGTGCTTGTCTCGGTGGTGTTCACAGCTGTCCCCGGGGTGGCAGCACCCAGCTTTGTTTGGCTGCCCCTGTGCAGGGCGAGTGGCAGATTCCAGGGGCTCCCAGATACAATGTGTGAGGCTGAGGGGCTCTGTCCACCAAGTGGGGAGCAAGCCGGTGGCCACAGGAAAAGGCCCTGGTGTTGAAGGAGAGGATTCAGTTCCCACAGGCAAAAAAAAAAAAGAAAAGAAAAGAAAAGAAAAAAAATGCTGCAAGATGTATTTCAAAGGTTCTCTGTGGAAATCAGTGACTAAAAAAATAAAAAAATTATACACAAAGTGATCAAAATACAGAGCGATACAATTTAAAAAGTTATTAAAATAAAGGACACATTGCCATTATTTCCCCTCAAAATTCTCCTCATTGCTTCATACACACTCATCCCATTATGTAAGCCACTTTCTGGAGGTGTGAGCCGTCCTGGAAGTCCTCTTTCATGGGTGTTTTTATGAGATAAGATCACAAATACGGCCAAGGCCCACTGCCGAGTGCCATCTGATAGAAACTCAGGCTCACAAAAGCATCGTGGTGCAGTGTCTCCTCCCTGCCTCATTCCTGGTGCTGCGTGCCTTCTGGGTCTGTGCCAAAGTCCAGATTACCACGAAGGGCAAGCGTTTTCAATCAGTCAGGACCAGGAGGCAGCCAGGGTGCGTGATTTAAGGACATGCAGGAAAGGATTTCCAGAGCTGCTTCAGAAAGCGGCAGGAATTATGGAATCAGTGTGTTCTAAGCAAGGGTGGTATTTTTGGTGGGGGGTCAATGGCAGTGTGTCTTTTCTTGTCAAAAAATTTTTAAAAATGTGTATTGTATTTTTGTGAATATCTTGGATCTGCATGGTTTAGCTCAAGATATGACTAGATATAAAATCCCAAGAAAGAAAGGCCACGTGATATAGTTCCTTTTTCTGAATGTTTCCAATTTGGCTGGCTATCTCATCAGTGCTAGGCTATGCTGCTCCATATCTACAATTTATTACAGATGTGACACTTCTACAGTCCTCAGATTTTGTTATAAGAATTAGAATAAAGCCTCAATACTCCCCAGTACTGCACTTCATACCTCTCATAATAATGTCTCATAAAGTTCATTATGAGGCAGCAGTTGGCGGAAACACAGGCACACTAAGTACATTATTGATAAAAGTGATTTCAAAGTGTATTTTTTCCCAAGATTGGCTGTCTGGTGCAATTGGTGTCAATTCACATCCTCTAGGAGAGTTCTATTATCTTGTGAAATAATAATAATTTGTTATTAAAAACATTGTCTCTCTTCATTTCTAGCTTCTGCTATTAATTAGCACCAATATGATGCATGGAAAGCTGTCTGAATTAGGCTTTCATTCAACAGTGTTGACCTCTTAAATGTCTCCTGGAAGAGATAAAAATATTGAAAATGCAGATGACTGGCTGATGCGCGTTTTTCTATGGGAAGTACTTGCTTTTGACATCTGTCGTCATTTTTATTCGTGTGGAGTCAGGTGATGCCTGGGAGGTGGGATTGGGGTGGTGCTGGCCGGGTCCTGCGACAGGAGTGCGTTGCTGGTGTTCAGTCTGAGAGGAGGTCCCCGACACCCCACCCCGCAGAGGGCGCCAGGAGCTGGGAACTGCACGGTCAGGAGGGGAGTGCGCCAGAGTTGCCTTGTCTCTTTCAGGTTTTGCCTCCCCTGTGATTAGTGGAAACCTTGGATTTGCTGAGTGACTAGCCTGGACTGCCTCCTCTGCTTGCTCATTTTCTTTCTTTCTTTCTATCTATCTATCTATCTATCTATCTATCTATCTATCTATCTATTTATTTTACTCTATTTAGGGTCCTTTCTTAAATGCATCCTCCCAGGATTTCTACAGGTTTTCTTTCTGTGGTTTGTTGTTCTTCCCTGTAGTTTATAGGGACTGTGGGAAAGTCACATGATGGGACCAGAAAGCCTGAGCAGAGAAAGAGAAAGCATCTCAGTGCTGTAAAGTACAGAAATAAGGTGTTCCTAAGTCCAGATGTTTAAAATTTCCTGTCCTTAATGCTAAAAGAATAGAAACTGCAAATTCTGAGATAAGAGAAAAAGTGGACCGTTTTTTGGGCCCATGTTGTGGGCTGTACGTTGTAGACATGTGCCTATCTTGCCTTCTCCCTGCGCTCTGCTGCCTGCATTGTAACATTGCCTAACGAGAGGAACTGTGTGCATGGGCTTTAAAGCCCATTGCAAGATCCTCTGAGGTTTTGACCTCTAAAAGAGAGTGGTAAATATATGCAAATGTTAAACTCTATCTCTACATTCAAAAGGGTGCAGGGAATAAATAGTCTTTTTCAGTCAAAAGACAGGAATTTTCCATATTTGCCTACCAAGTGAATGACTATAAATGAGAAAGTTTTAGCTCCTTCAGGCAAGAGCAAATCTGAACACAAAGAAAATGAAACGTGTTTTTAACAAATGAAGTCAAGGGAGGAGAACTGACTATTGAATTTGCTGTTTCCTATTCCCGATGTGCCCCCACTGTGGGCCACAGCACTTAGAGCTGACCCAGGTGTTGACGCAGGTGTTGTGGGTGGGCGTGGCCTCACTTCTGGACTGGATCTGCCAGGCAGCAAAGGTGTCCCCTCTGCACTGTTGCGCATCATCCCAAATACATCCCCCTTTGTGAGTAAAAGGTGGATTCTTTTATTACTAATATCCATGAAGATTTCATTCCCACCATTTGATTAGTTATATAAAGAATCCCCAAATCTTGGTTTGTCCACAATCTATAAGCAAAATTATTTTCTGTCTTGCAAATTGTCACGATGGCCTTTGTCCCCAGCTTGAAATCCCAGTGAGTTTCTGGGAAAGTCGGGGCTCTAGAGAGTCCACCAGGTTGAGTCTTGGGGGGACAAACGACCCTCTCCTAGGCACCTGCAGAACGGGGTGCAGTGAGGCTTGGAGTCCCAGGCTGTGCGAGGGTTACAGAAGACTCTGGCATCGCATACACAGCCCGACTGCAGTGGTCAGTCTGTGTCCCAGGACTCACGCGTGTGGGAGCCGTGTGCGCGCTGGTGTTTCTGTTCACCACGTTCCACTGCTGGAGAATCAGTGCCCCGTGAAAATCACCTCAGCCCTGGTAGTTACCAGTTCACCATCAGGGATGGGGCTTCTGCAGCAGCCTCGGACTATGGCACTGGAGCTGCCCTGCCCCGGCTCCTCCTGGGCAGACACTGCTGTCCTGGAGTGAACAC
>RJWT010035297.1:0-13434 GCA_004365215.1 Cuniculus paca
GCCCGCTTGAATTACTTAGCAAGACTCTATCTCAAAACTACAAAAACTAAACAAAACAAACAAAAAAACACATCTTATTCCAAATAGAGAAATGGACTAAAAACGGATCCAGATTTAAATATCAAATGTAAAATTCTAAAATTTAGAACAGAAAACAATATCTTCACAGCCTACAGCTTTAAGTATTGTTAAATATGACAACAAAAGCATACTCCCTACAAGAAAAAAATTGGTGGATTGGACTTTGCTGACATTAAAAACTTTTTGCAGCACTAGGGATCAAAGTCCCTACCTTGTGCTTGCCACGCAGGAGCTTAAGTCACTGAGCTAAATCCCTGACCCTTCTCTCTTTGAGACAGGGGCTCACTATGCTGTTCAGGCTGGCCTTGAGCTCACTTTGTAGCACAGGCTGGTCTCAAACTCGCAGTGATACTCCTGTCTCAGTCTTCCGAGTGCTAGGATTATAGGCATGTGCCACCAGGCCCAGCTTAATTAAAAACTTTTAAAGAAATTAAAAACTTAATTTTGAGGGGATACGGTCTCTCTGCATAGTTTGGGCTGTCCTCAAATTTGCAGCGATAACTTATTATCATTCTGGGTGGCTTAGTACTCACTAAGTAGCCCAGGCTAGCCTCAAACTTGTGGTGATCCTCCTGCTTCAGCCTCTGAGTGCTGGGATTACAGGTGCCACTACATCTGGATGAAGAAAAAAACGTTTAAGGCAGGCATGGTGATAGATATACTGTAATAGACACAAATTCAAAAGTAATAGTAATTACAACTATGAATGGACTAAAGTTGCCAGTATGATTAGATTACCAGATTCAACTATCAGATTAGACAAAACAATGATATCAATTTATATTTTAATTTTGAAAGAAGTCTAACATAAAGTCTGAAAATAAAGTGGTTGGAAAACATGGCAAACTACCAAGAGTACACTGGATCTATTAGTAAGAGGTAAAATAAACTTTAAGGCAATAAACAGACCTTCCCACAAAAACTTGTACGTGAATGTTCATAGCATTATTTATAAGAGCAAAAATGTGGTAAAAACTCAAATGTCCAATACTGAAGAATAAATAAAGTATGGCAGAGCCACAGGATATTCAGCAATAGAAAATGCCACGGTTTGACTGCTACAACCTGAATGAACCTGGAAAACATGCTAGTTAAAGAAGGCAGTTACAAAAGTCTCCGTATCGTGTGATTGCATTTATATGGACAGAAAGTAGATTAGTGGTCTGGTCTTCTAGGGCAGAGAGAGGGTAGTGGTGGTAGTAATAGGGTGTGACTGCTAATGGGTCTGGAATTCCTGTTGGGAGTAACAAAAATGTTCTAAAATTAGATTGTAATAGAAGTACAACCCTGTGAATATACTCAAAACCAATGAATTATACTGCCATTTGCAGTCATAACCCTACTTCAAATATAATTCCCATTAATTGAAATCTACCATCTAATAATACTATTTCTAACAGAGATGGCAAACTTTTTCGAGTTTTGAATCACTCATTTGGGGGCAAGAAACATTTGGACCATTTTCCTTTCTCTTTTAATTTCTCATTTTAAAATTATTATTATTATTTTCCTTTTTTTGCAGCACCAGGGATTGAACTCATGACCTTCCACTTGCCAGGCAGGCGCTTAGGCCACTGAGCTAGATCCCTGGCCCTTGTCTTTTTGAGACAGGGTCTCACTGTGCCGTTCAGGCTGGTCTTCAGCTCACTCTGTAGCCCAAGCTGGTCTCGAACTCACAACGATCCCCCTGTCTCGGTGTCCCCAGTGCTGGGATTACAGGTGTGAGCCACCACGCCTGGCTCTTAAAATTATTATTAGTGATGAAATTTACATTATAATAAGAAGGTATTGAAATTTGTCGGTTTTTAAAAATAATCTACGTGTATTAAAAAATAATTTGTATTCTATTAGGCAAGTACAAAATTTTATATAGATCCATTAGTCAGAAATTGTAGTGCTAACTCGCTAAACTGTGATCCTTCCTTTTTCAGCCTCTCAGAGTGCTGGTATTAAAATCCCAGTGACTTTAAAATCTAAATTTCAGCCTCTTGGATTCGAGAGTGGTGAGTTTCTGTAGGTTCCCACCTCCACGCTGTGTTGAAACACTGGCGGCGAAACCCCGCCTCAGCCGTTTGGTCCTCTCCCGTGCGGAGGCGGGACCAGAGAGGAACGCGCGGTAACACGCTCCGCCAGCCAGACTCGCGGGTCAGAGCCAGGCCCGCCACCTTCTTCCCGCCAGCTTGGCAGGAGTGTTCGCTCCCCCGCCCCTTCGCGGCCCTCTGTGGTCGATTGGTCGCGCCTGCACGGCGCGCGCGCAGCTCGACTGGCGCTGCCTGCCGGGGAGGAGCCTGGGCCGCCGCCGCTGTCGCGGGCCTGGTGTGTGAGGAAGGCCCGGGCCTGCTGCGGCGGGGCTCCCAGGGCGCCGAGGCGCATCCCTCACCGGCTCCTCCGCTTCAGCTTCGCCTGCTTCCTGTCCCTAGCGGGCTGGGCGCGGGGAAGACCTGCCGGAGCCATGGACGATGAGGTGGTTCGCATTGCCAAAAAGATGGACAAGATGGTGCAGAAGAAGAATGCGGTGAGCGCTGCGGGCGGCGGGCGGCCGGGCCCTGGGGTTCCTGCGGCCTCCGCGCCAGCCCCGAGCCCTCACACCGCGCCTCCGGCCCGGGCAGGGCGTCCCGGCCGAGGGCGCGCGGGTCCCGCTCCCGGCGTCTGGACCGGGTCTCGCTGTCGGGGTTGCTCCCCGCCGGGCGGCGTGGCAGCCCAAGCGAGTCCCGCCTAGGGCACGGCCCCCTCTGATCGTCAACTTTCGCCGAAGTGGCGCCCCGCCAGCGTGGGTTCCGAATCGGAGAGCGCTGAAAGCCCTCGCGCCGTTTGAAAGAATCCGCTCGGGGCCGCGGTCGGGGGTGAACAACCAGAAATGCCATCGAGTGGAGTGCGCGCGGTGCTCGACGTCGGGCTGATGAAAGCTCGCTCAGCCTCCGGGATCTTGTTTTTGCAGACGGCCGCATAGCCGTTTGCTTATCTCAGAGTCGCCCCGGGACGGTGTGCCATTTAGAAGGGTAAACTGCTCTGCCGGTGTCTGGCGAGTGCTCGTCGGGCGGCTGAGCGCGGGTGAAAGCGCCCACTAGCCCGGCTGCTGCCTGACGTGGATTCTGACAAGCACCGTTTCTGCACACTTTGTAAGTGGGCTAAGGTTATTCGCGGTGGCATCATCTCGTCACCGGTGTGTGTTTACGTGACCGTGTTCTTTTGTGGTTTGTGCGAGCTCATCAGACTACCAGTTTCTACTTTTTGTCCGCCTGTGCGTGCTGCTTTCAGTCCTTGTGCTTCAGGCTCGACTGTTTTCTGCTAAACTTCGATGATCGGCTTCTAAATTTATTCCTCTGCACTCAGCACATTTTCACTTAGTATGCCTGAAGTAATTTTCTTACACGAATGAAATAAATTCCAGGTGGAAAAAAAACAGAAACAAAAAAAAAGGATGCCCTGTATTTCACAGCACTTTACAGGTACAACGTGTGTGTCAGAAATGAGTAGTATTTAAGAACTGTGTAGTTCAGTTTAAATTAGGAAACAGGTTCTCTACCGGACAGTGGAACCTGCTTTCCACCTGACAGCCAGATGAATTAGTGTTGACATTAAATACTTAAGACTTCAGATATCCTCTTTTCCTCTTTCTTGAACAGGTGCGTTGCTCGTTATTTGATTTCACGCGCTGTTAATCTATGTTTGCATTTCTTGCCTTTTAAAGTACTTCCTGTTTGTGTTCCGTTCGCGTATTACCCGCACTGTTTGTTTTTCTTATTGGTTCACCCTTTCTTTTCCCACTGCTAGTGATGACTTCTGGTTATTCTGGTAGTTTGAACATTTCTGTTCTTTTGATTAAATGGGAAGATTTTTTTTTTCCTCTTTGCTTGAGGTCTTCGTACTGTAGAAGCTCCCAAGGAAATATGCCTTTTGGGAATTTGTTTTCTCTTACTCAGTCTATAACGTGTATCCTTTAATTATCCACATGTTCAGTCTATTTTATTTTTTGTTTCCTTGTAATAGATTATTTCTTAAAGTGAGTAATTTTGTAGTGGACCAGTATGGAGAAGGTAAGGATATTTATCTGCAGTTCTCGAATTGGTCTTTAGTAATCCAGCTGGGAAAGAATGAGGATAAACTGCAAGCAATTCTTGTGACAGTTTTTCATCTCAAAACTTAAGTTTTCTGATAGTTCAAAACCATGCCAATGTGAAAACTTGTTCCCCCAAAAGAAAGGTAAAATTGGGTTTTTTAGCTTTTTTTCTCTGTTTATCCTTCAGAGATTCAGAACAGGCTGATGAAATAAAGAGAAAGGTCAGAATACACTCTCCCTCTTCTCAGAGTACATAATTAACTCACAGATAGCTTACTAAATATTCAGTAATTTAACAGAAGTTAATTACTTGTTTGGGCATTGTAAGAGTATGGTAGATTTGGTTTTTATTCTATGGTTTCTAGATTTTCTCACATGAGTTTTTTGTTTTTGTTGTTGTTAAACAGGTACATCAAAGTGAGCGTTTTATTTTTTTAATTTTTATTTATTTATTTATTTTAAGAGCAGAATATATTTATTGGGAGAAAGAAAGAAAGCCTCTGTCAGAGGGACAGAAGAGGTAAAGTGAGCATTTTAACAGGGCCTTGCTGCTGCCCAGGAGGGGTCAGTACACAGGAGGAAGCCCTCCTAGACTAAAACTCAAGAAGGAGCTGGCAAGTGCTGCTGGCAGGGCTTAACTCTGAGATCTTCCTGCCTTAGCCTCCTAGAGTGCTGGGATTATAGCTGTGTGTCACCATGCCTGGAATTTTTTTTGTTGTTTGTTTTTTGGGTTTTATTTGCTTGTTTTTGAGACAGGATCTCACTATGTAGTCCATGCTGGCCTTGAACTCACTGTGTATCCAACGCTTGTCTCAACCCTGTGGGGATCCACCTTTCTCAACCTCCCAAGTGCTGGGATTACAGGCATCTGCCATCATGCCCAACTGGCATTTTTGTATTATTTTTACACTGTGAAAGAGGAAACTAAAGAATAATAGTTGCTGCATCAGTTGACAAGTATAAGTGCAGTTATTGGCTGTTGCCTCAGTAAAACTGGATGTCAAACTTAAGTAAAACAAAAACAGCTACCATTTGTCAAGCTGTTACTGAGCCAGGTATTCTGCTAAGTACAGAATTTACTTACCTCATCTAGTTAATTGCTCAGAAGAAACAATGAGAATTTATGATGCTAAAACTCCCCTGAGAACCATTTTTTAACTTTCTGTCTCTATTTGCCTATTTTGGAAATTTTGTATCATATAAAATGTGGCCTTTTTATGACTGCCTTCTTTTACTTGGTTCAGTTTTTTATTTTTATTTTTTTTGAGACAGGGTCTCACTATGTAGTTCAGGCTGGTCCTGAACGCACTATGTAGTACAGGCTAGCCTTGAACTCACAGCAATCCTCCTGCCTCAGCCTCCCAAGTGCTACATTATTTTTTATTTTTTTTGAGACAGGGTTTTGCTGTGTAGTTCAGACTGGCTTTGAGCTCACGGCAATCCTCTTGCCTCAGCCTCCAGGGTGCCAGGATTGCAGGCAGATTATAGGCATGTGCCAGCATACCTGACTCAGAGTGCTAGATTTAGTAAAATGTTTTTAAAGCCAATCTGTGTTATATTCTGTGTCAAAACTTCTTCCTTGTTGCTGAGTAGTATACCTCTGTACTTGTGGATATACCACAAATGGATTTTTATCCCTTGGTGATGGTTTGTTTCTACTTTTTGGTTATATTAATAGGATGAAGAACATGCCTGTACCAGTGTTTGTATGAACATAATTTTTTTTTTTTTGAGAGAGAGAGAAGGAAAACTTTTAGTAGTTTTACAAAAAGAGACTTCTGAAGGCCCTGTTGAAGCCTCAGATGTGAGGGATAGAAAAATTTCTCCTACTACTTCACAAATGCAGGAAACACCAAAGACTCACTTGATTGATACAATCTCAGAGAATGAGACTTCACCCCCGTATTCCCATCTCTGCCAATAGAGACATTTAAGAGTTCACAAACACTGAAAATAATGACAGTTGAGCACACAAGAAATTGTCTAGATTTTAATCACCTGTGTGATTCTAAAAATTCAATGTATAAATTAAGATTCATGGAGAACTTTTAACAAATACTTACTTCTAGACACTTCACTGAGGGTGGGTCTCCAAAATCCAGTTTCCAGAGTGTGAACAGCTAGGCATAGTGACATACACCTGAAATTGCAGCACTTGGGAGACTGAGGGAGGAGGATCGCTATGAGTTTGTGGCCAACGTGGGCTGCATAGTGAGTTCAAGTGACAATGTGAGACAAATGGCCTTTAAATATTTGTCTTACCCATTTAAATTTTTTTTTTTTTTGGCGTTACCGAGGATCGAACTCATGACTTCACGCTTGCCAGGCAGGCGCTTACACTACTGAGCTAAATCCCTTGTCTTTTTGAGACAGGGTCTCGCTATGCCATTCAGGCTGGCCTTGAGCTCACTTTGTAGCTCAGGCTGGTCTCAAACAACAATCCTGTCTAAGCCTCCCAAGTGCTGGGATTACAGGCATGTGCTACCAGACCTGGCTTGTTTTGTTTTTTTGAGACAGGGTCTTGCTATGTAGCTCAGGCTTGTCTTGAACTCGCTGTGTAGTCCAGGCTGGCCTTGAACTCATGGAGATTCTTCTGCCTCAGCCTCCCGAGTGCTGGAATTATAGGCGTGTGCTACTACACCCAGTCTATATTTCATTTTTGTTGGATACCTAGGAGTAAAATTACTGGGTCATGGAGTAACTATGTTTAATCTTTTTCTTTTTCTTTCTTTTGTTTTTCAGTTCTGGGGATCAAACCCTGGGTCACCTCTATGCTAGGCAAAAAGCTCTACCATTGAACTACATCCCCATCCTCATTCAACCTTTGGAGGAATTGCCAAAAAACAAAACAACAAAACAAAACCGATTCATTGTATTCCAAACTACCATTTTATAATCCCACTCACTAGCAGTGTATGAGGGTTTCAGTTTCATCACATTTTCGCTGGACACTTGGTATAGTTTAACTGCAAATTTCAGATGACATAGTAAAATTATAATAACTAGTTTTATAATAATGTTACTGAAAAATAACAATTTTATAGGTGTATTTTAAAAGTTATGCTTAATGTTTTACAGTAGTGTTTAAACTATAAATATAGTTTTGTGATAATACTACTCAAAATTTATAATTTACTGTTTTCTTTTTCAGGAAAATAGATTACATCTTGGTTTTTTTAACCTTGCAATTTCATAAAGTCTAAGAAGTATTTGAATTAATTGAGCTTAATATGCCCATTAAAATGTCTTTATGATTTCTTGAGAACATTGTTATGACAGACATCAAAAATTCTACTTCTTTCGTGTGCATGTCAGCTGTGTCCTATGTGTTTGTTGGACGTTTTGCATATTTTGATACTTCATCTGTGTTGCTTTATTTGAGCATTTTGCATATTCCTTAAAGTCAGTATATAATGGTCACCTGTATATAAACTAAAGCTTGAAAAGCAACAGTAACATTCCCAAGGTCTTGTAATTAGGAAATGACAAACGCATGGATTTGAATCTGTTAACTGTCAAGTTTCCTGTCCCTTACTGTTCACATCTCCTTGAGGAGAGCGATGTTTGTATGTACTGGGCACTTATGGGTACTCTATTTTGTAAAAGCACAGAGAATGTAATATAATAAAGTAGTGTGAAAACTAGCGTTTTTTTTCAGTCAGTACTGTGAACTAAATATGACTTTGGAAGTCAGAGTCGTCTTTCCTTCTCTTGCATCATTAACTATAGGGGATGCTGCAATCTTACAGACGTGGCATTTGAAAATAGGTGATGATTGGAAAAGGACAGGATGCCCCTTCTTGTTTGGGTAACGCTGTTCACTTGAGTTCACATAGCAGCACTACTACTGGTGGACCAGTGGAAGTGGAATGGAAAGAGCAGTGGTATAAGGGTCAGTATTATGCACTGGTATGACCTCTTGCAGTTGCCATTTCTGTGTTTAAGTTTCTTTCTTGTATTACTGGGAGTTTGATGTAGATGCTCAGAGATTTCTGTTTGTTTTAAAATTTCTCGGGGCTGGGAATTTAGTTGAGTGGGTTCAGTCCCCTGTACCAAAATAAAATTCCTGAAATCTGGAAGTATTTCTGTCTTGCTTACTGTTGTAATTTCAGTATAGAACAGAGCTTAGTAGGTAGTGTAAATGTGTATTTATTGAGTAGTAATAGAGGATAATTCCAGAAATAGGATTGATCTCACCTTTTCTGTTCCTATGATCACATGATCATATGCAAGTTTCTTAACATATATTGGTTTTGGTTTTTTTTGGTTTTTTTTTGGTCTTTTTGAGACAGTGTCTCATTATGCAGTTCAGGCTGACCTTGGGCTCACTTTGTAGCCCAGGCTGGTCTTGAACTTGCAACGATCCTCCTGCCTCAACCTCCTGAGTGGTGGAATTATAGGAGTGCGCCACCATGCCTGGCTTTTTTTTTGTCTTTTTGAGACAGGGTCTCGCTATGTGGTTCAGGCTGGACTTGGGCTCACTTTTTAGCCCAGGTTGGTCTTGAACTTGCAAGGATCCTCCTGCCTCAGCCTCCTGAGTACTGGGATTATAGGAATGCACCACCATGCCTGGCTGGTTTTGGTTTCTTCATTTTGCAGAATGGAGGTAGTACTAAATTACCTGCATCCATAAGGGTATATAATAAAGATGGAATTAAGTAATATAATGTATGCGAAGTATTTAGCATAATGCTTGGCGCACAGTAACAAAGATCAGTTGTCACTGAATGTATAGTTATGTACTTTTTGTCACTTTCACTCATTTAGATCATAGTTTATTTCTTAAAGAACTTGGAGTAAGGGCTGGGGATCTAGCTCAGCGGCCTAAGTGCCTATCCGGCAAGCGCAAGGTCGTGAGTTCAATCCCCGGTGCCGCAAAAAAAAAAAAAAAGAACTTGGAGTAAAATGTTTGTCTTATTTATTTATTTTAGGTACCAAGAATCAAACTCAGGGCTTCATGCTTGTCAGGCAAGCACTATGCCGCTGAGCTATATTCCTGGGCCTAAAATGTCTGTTGTAATTGGTTAGAACACAGTGTAATTATGAGGAAGGTCACAGTGGGTTTAGCCCAGGAGTGCTGGTTATTTAGCTTATTCTTTCTTCCATGGCCTGTGTCTCTAAACCCAGTATCATCAAAGAAGTCTGAATAGAAAAGGAAAATAATAAAATTAATGTCAGTCTGTTTTTTCTTCTTGGAAAGCAATTTATTTTTTTGGTTTATTTATTTTTGTCTTTTTGAGACAGAGTCTCACTATGCAGTTCAGGCTGACCTTCAGCTCACTTTGTAGCCCAGGCTGGTCTTGAACTTGCAATAGTCCTCCTGCCTCAACCTCCCAAGTGCTGGGATTACAGGCACATGCCACCACTCCTGGATTTGGAAAGCAATTTAAACAATATGTCACTTTGCTGATGTGTTAGAAGAATAAACTTTATATGCAACAGACAATGTAAAGTAATGCTTACGAGTGACCCTGATTTTTAAACAACTAGAAATGTGAACCTTTTTTCTTCTTTTCTAATCCTGATTCTTGGTCAGAGAGGGACCAGAATGTTCATGTAGATGTGGGTACAAGAAAAATGCCTATGGTGAGTAGAGGATACAGTCTGTAGTCTTAATCAAAGCCCATTGGAGAACCGGGGATGTAGCTCAGTGGCATAATGCCTACCTGGCAAGCGCGAGGTCCTGAGTTTGATTCCTGGTACCAAAAAACAAAAAAAACTTAACAAACAAAAAAAACCCAAAGCCCATTAGATCTGATATTTTTGGGAATTCCAAAAGTTTCGAATTTTACAAAGATAACATCATGTATTATATGACACCCCTGAGTGGGTCTGTGCAGTTTCTAGTAGTCAGATATTCAACATTTCTATAAAGAAATACAGTACTTTTATAGTATGTGAGATAAATAGAACATAGCTTTATATCTGTTGAGGTTAGGTTTTGCTACCAAATGAATTAAAAACCTATGAGAAATTTTTTCCAAACTATAGCAGCTTTTATTTAACATAATGTTGCTGTGCGTGGTCGTGCACACCTGTGGTCCCAGCATTTGGGCGACTGAGGCAGGAGGATCACTGAGTTCGAGGCCAGCCTGGGCTACATAGCACAACCCTGCTCCCCTCCAAATTCCATTAATTTTTAGCATAATGTTTTTGAGATTCATTCATGTGGTTGTGTTTATTAATAATTGTTCCTTTTTTTAAAATAAATTTTAAATTTTATTAGTATGTGTTTGCTATTCATGTAGTTCACAGTCATCTTGGGAAGTGGTTACATGTACATATTACACCTTTTTTTTCTTTTTTAAATCTCCTTCCCCTTCACCTCCCTCTTCTGGTTCCCCTATCCCCCTTGTTTTGTACCTATTGATACTGTCTGTCTTAGCTCATGTTACAGCACGTAGTGTTTACATTAATTGACATTATTAGGTTTCTGTACATGGCACATCTTTACATCTTTATTCCTTGTCACCCTGTGAGAAATTTAATTTGTTGTATGAAAGTTTTTGGTTTTCAGGTTTGCAGACGAGTGATTGAAAACCTCATTTGCTCAAAAATGTGTAATGTTGTTGAAGTACTTGATTTTTTTGTTTGTTTTGTGCTGTTGACACAGGGTTTCCCCATGTAGCCCATGCTGGCTGCCTGAGTGTTGGAGTTACAGGGGTACGCCACCATGCCTGGAGAAATTCTTGTTTAATAATAAATATTAAGTCAGTATTTTCTTTTCTAACAATATTTACTGTTTTAGTTAGCTTGAAATAAGTTTATAGAATCTTAAGATCAGAAAGGAGTTATAAGCTATAAATTATTAAAACCTTTATAATCTATCTTATAATTCCTATTGAAATTAAATTTTTATTCATGAGGTACTGAATTAAAATGATCTATATGTTGTCAGAAAAAAGTTAAAACTATTTTTTGTTTTAGGCCTAAGGTCAACCAATTTAAAGTGGAAAAATTCTATGACTGAAATCTTGTACTTCATTGTATGTTACAGTAAGTGTAATACCGTGACAGTTTTTTCTTGCTTCCTGTAGGGTACATTGAGGGATATGCTCTGGAACTTTGTATCCAGGGTATACTGTGTTTCATTGATGTGTGGGATGCCTAGTTTTCTTTTTTCTTTTTAGCTTTTTTTTTTTCAAGTCCATTTTCTTTTAAAGAAAA
The DNA here is from genome assembly GCA_004365215.1 of Cuniculus paca. Lineage (NCBI taxonomy): Eukaryota > Metazoa > Chordata > Mammalia > Rodentia > Cuniculidae > Cuniculus > Cuniculus paca. Next base: position 11,309 of record RJWT010035297.1, read on the forward strand.
AAAAATTTCAAAACACGTCAATTGGGGGCAACAGTGGTACATATATTGCACATTGTCGTCCCCAAATCATTCACCCACAGCACAAGACATTTGCATTCAATTGTCTGAACAATATCAGCACAAATCTTTCTCTTCAGTGAACTCAGAAATCAGTAGTGTAACTGTCTTAACTATCTTTTTTTATATACATACATGTATACACACATACATATACATTTGTTGTTTCTTTTAGTTTCTCACACTGGTGAAACTATTCAATGTTTGCACGTGTGTCTAGTTTTGAGTTTTAGTATTTTGGAAAGCACAGTGAGTCATACATATTGTTGGCCAGTTGGCCGTTGGGGTATACTTTCATCAGTAGATTGTCATATCCAAAATCAAAACTTGTGAAATTGACTTTTAGAACTTTCACAATTGGTGGTCATTGACTTTGAAGGAAATCTGAGTGATATGGGTAGAATACTCTTGAGTTCTGAGGAACTGAATAGTTGTGAACAGCAGTAGGGGTGAACAATAGCTCTACACACTTTGCATTGCCTGAGAGCTCATGGCATTAACTCTTTTATGGAGTCTTTTGAGTTAACAATTCTTTGTGTGGTAAAAACAGAAATTGTTGAATCTGAATCAAAAAGTGATGCTTCAGTGCCCAACTTTCAGTGTGAAGTAGTTTTAGTAATGCCTCAGGTGATTTGTTTTGTTTGCATTTTAAATTTTCTCTATATAAAAGGTGATCTGTAGTAAAAATTTTAAGTCTGAAAATTCTTTCAGCAAATAAAAGTAAAAAATGATAAGAAAACATTGTCATAATTTTTCTTTATTGCTGGTATATGTGATTATGTGTCCAATTATAGTACAGTAAGTGAACATTAGATTAAATGCAATATGATTATGTGAATGTATTAGATAAAATACAAGATTCATTATGTACCAAGTTGAACTGTTTGGCCAAAAGCTATAGGTGGTGCTGTTGCTTCTCACCTACTTTTATTTTTCCTTTATTTATTTATTTATTTGGATTTTTCTGAGACAAGGTCTTGCTATGTAGTTCAGTCTGGCCTGGACTGACTATGTAGCCCAGGCTGGACTCAAACTTGCGTTGATCTTGCTGTTGTAGCCTCCTGAGTGCTGGAATTACAGGTGTGTGCCACCATACCTGGTTTGCTCCTCTTTTAAATTTTAGATGTTTCTTTTCTTTCATGAATCATAATTTGTTCCCTTTTCATCATTTGCCTGGAAGCTTTTGACTTTTGAAGGGAATTGGCAGTAGATAGGCTTATGATTGTAACATAGATCTTAATTTCTGAATTTTCTTTCAGAATTTGCGCTTTGCTATACATGAATCAGGCACGTAGCAGTGTTCTTGTGACAGCCTGTGAGATACAGTCAGTAAGATAGAGACCTTATGAGAATTGTAGCAGAAGTATCCTTTCCTGCTCTCCATATGTCTGAGTAAATACTAGAAGGGCTGTGACATCTATCGGACCTCCCACTTTCCCAGGCTGCAGTTCTCCATGAAAATTTGGGACTTGTTGTACTACTGCTATGATAAGAAATTTTACATTTCTAGTCAGGACATGCATGTAAACAATTACTGTTGAAAAATAAATGTTCGCAAAAACAATTTATGTCAATTAGTTCACTAATCATAACTCAGTAAATAGATTTTATGATGGGTTTCAAACCCCATTTGAAAGACAGTGTGTAAATATATATGTGTCTTTGTTGTTAGAGCCACATAAGTTAGTTGGCTATTCCTTGCATTAGTGTTATAGGATTTCAGTGTGAAACTTTTTTATTTTGTAGGCTGGAGCATTGGATTTGCTGAAGGAACTTAAGAATATTCCCATGACTCTGGAATTATTACAGGTATGTGCTTATATGTATTTTTTTTATATTAGTTTTTGAATTGGAAATTGTAAAATACTAAAACATCTTTTTACTATTGGTATGAAGTTTTAGAACTGTCACATTATGGTAAGAATCACCTTTAACTTTTTTGTTTTTTAAGATAGTATAAATCAATAATCTTCTAAGATGTCATTGTTAAAATTTTGCCATCTTTCACAAGAATAAAATTTGAAATTAGGGTTGGCAGTGGGAGTGAACTCTTTTTTTTTTTTTTTTTT